>PVJA010018879.1:0-39272 GCA_004027025.1 Myocastor coypus
ATATATATATATATATATGTATATGCACTAAAGGAATATAAAACAATGGTTTGAACTTGTTTATACCAGAATTCTAAGACTTTCAGAGAAAAATCTTAAAACACAGCTCATGTCCACATTCCATAAGAAACATATCTCTATATTACTCATTTTCCAATTTTACAATCTGCTGCTTAAGTCTACAAACTGTGGTCACTTCTGCATGCCTGTTACGCACTGATACTGTCATTTAGTAACTGAGAAATATCATTCCACGTATATACATGATATTTTTCAGGAAAAAATATCAAACATGGGTTATGCGCTGAGCTTGCAAAACAGAGGTCGTGGCTGGGTGTGGTGGCGCACACTTGCAACCCAAGCATACAGAAAGCAGAGGCAGGAGCTTCCCCAGGAATGTGAGGTCAGTCTATGCTATCTCGTGAACTCCTGGCCAGCCTGTGCTGCACGAAACTGTCTCTGAGAAGCACGAAGGCATCGAAATCCTCATATCAATACAGAGAAAATTCAAATTTATAGTTATGTTTTCCATGAAGGAAAAAGGAGATAACTGACTGAAATTGATTCATTAAGAACCTCATGTCTAGGAATCTAGTAGTACTGGGAAGACACAATATGAGATACGGAATCGGAGTCACTTTACGAAGTAGTCACGGACCTTTCAGAATTCCCGCTTCAGGCCAGTCTGTCTCTGCCCCTCCGAGGCTACCCTACACTCACCGGGATTCCCATGTGGTGCTAATGTCACTCAGAGAAGATGCCTTCTCCTACAGGCGCATGACTACTGATATCATCCCCGCATCTCCTGAAGATATGACCAACTCACTGACCTAGTGCTTTAGTCCATCTCCTCACTCAGTGACGCAGGAGAGCTCCACCACCACCTCCAGCCAAGCTGTCCACTGTGTGAAGAGCTGATAGTATCCAGCGGTGAATCCTGATGTGTTTCTTCTCTGACAGCCCATGTGGAAATGGCAGGCAAGGGAGTCTGCGGAAAACCCTAGATTTCCCAAGCAGGGCAGTGATGGAGGCTATTGAAATAGAATGGTAACATGAGTTCTCAGATCAACATGTCAGAAATCTTTCTGTGAATCCGTTTGATATTTATGCCACAGCCTGGGAAGTTTAATAGCCTTTATTCAAATTAGCTATTCAATAGATTGACTCTAGCCTAGCTAAATAACATGACACAGTGATCTCTAGGCCATCCAACCCAAAGCCCTAGGAAGACATGTGTGCTTTGCTCTTTACCTATTAATTCATGCTTTTATGATTTTGTGAAAGTTGTAGTAAATTAAAATGTAATATGAAAAAAAAATATCCCACTGGGCATGGTGGTACACGACTATAATCCCAGCACTCGGGAGGCTGATGCAGGAGGATCAGTGTGAGTTCGAGACCAGCGTGGGCTACAAAAGTGACCTCAAGACCTGCTTAAACTGCACAGTGAGACCCTGTCTCAAAAAAAGACAAAGAAATAGAAAAAATTTAAAAAATAAAATATAATATGGAAAAAAGTGTTACTTGAATGACAACTATGTTATGTTTGCTATTGTCGCTCACCAAAATTGCTCCTCACTTTGTGTGGCCAAAGTGGCCATCATATTGGACACATATGGAAATTTAGCTCAAGTGGACTTTGCAGTAACAGCTAAATGTGTAGTAATGAACTAGTATGGCTAGGAAGAAATCAGCTGCTTGCTACTGAAACATTTTCATTGCTTCACAAAATTTAACCCAGTAGAGGAAAAAAGAAATAGTTTCTAAATGAGGTTAATGAAAAATACTACACTGAGAATTTCTTTCCTAGCAAGCTGTCAACTGAAAATGAAATAAGGATCACAGTCACTGTGTTTCCTTATGGAAAGGACACAGATAAATTCTTCTGCTATAAGAACAAATGTAACGAGACCAGCAAGTGACAGGGCCACGCTTGGTGGCCCACAGTCATCATCCTGGGGACACAAGTGGATGAAGAGATTAATGATAATAAGAACCAAACCAGATAGAACAACCTATGAAAAATGACTCAGAGTTAAAAAAAAATTGTGAACATTTTTAGTGATAATGACACACTTGCTGGCTCGAAGGTAGTATGTGTCCTAGCTCAAGCAGTTGCAAGATCCATCCCAGCTCTACAACAATACCAAAGAAATAAATGGTTGCAGGACCACTTGCCCTGGATCATGGAGTAGTGGGCCTGCAGCCTCGTGCTACACCCAGTACATGCCTCAAGAAAAGACCTACAAAGAGAGCCCTGGTGCCCTCTTGGTGTCATATAAAGCTCAAGCACAACTTCAGACCTTGTCGTTTTGGCTTCTGTGGATCTTCGTTGCATGGTGGTGCCCTTGATCTAGTTGTTAATCCTAATAACTACTCAAGTGACTGTTGAGTCAAAGACTGTAAATGTACTTTGGCTGAGCTGAGCCTACAACAGGAGAGAGTATTTAACTTCTAGACCTCTGCAGCCTAAGAGTTGGCTGAAGAAAAAGGAAAAATGACAGAATGTTAAATGTCCTTTGTTTTTTTTCTGCTGGATCAGGCACTGCAATGTCCTGTATTGACTTTGGGGTATCAAGTGCAAAACTTGGGAACGCCTGAAAAGTGTCTTCTTCATCATCAGTGATGATCCTTTAAGAATGTGTGTGATTCAGCAAGCAAAGTAGTTACACTGAAGAGGAGAAAGAAATTACACAACGCTAAACCCAAGCACATATATTCATATGCACACTCATTTTTTTTTTAAATTTAGCTCTCACATCCCTCTCTCTTCTTTTTTATTTATTTATTTATTTATTTATTTATTTATTTATTTATTGGTCAGCTCAGCCTGCCCTGTGGTTGGGGCTGGCACAGCATGTGGCACCACGGATTGGACCATGGTTCCTGCAGTTGCTTAAGCTTACCTTTGCATGTGCTTTAGATCACTAAGGCATCTCACTGGCCCCTCTCTTCCTTTAGGATGCCTTAGCTCCGAGCACAAGGCCCAGCGCTGTGCCAGGCCTTCTGGGTCCCAGGAGGCAGGAGCCTGTCCCTCAGCACTGCCTGACCCTGCATCCTCAGGCTGCCCCGTTCTCCAGGGTGTTGGGTTGCAGAGGCTGTGTGTGCTCCCCTGGTCTGGATCAGAGCACAGTGAGCTCTGATGTGGCTTCTGTCTGTAGTCACCCACATGGGGTCAGCCAGAGTCTCCTGAGACTGAGATAACTGTTCCTATCAACTCTGTCATGTGTTGGGGAGATTTCCTGTCTTGACTCCTGCAGTGATCAATTAGGTTGTATCGTACAGGAAGGAAGTGGATGCTGAAAGGTGTTTCCCCACAGAAATCCTCTGGGGAACCCCAGAGGACACCCCAAGTGGACATCTCAATTGCTCCAATCACAGATGGGGCCTGAGCTTTAATGAAGGGCTGAGCCGGGTGCTGCGAGTGAGCCTGGGTGTGTGTTGAGCAGCGTGCAAGTGCAGGGACCTTAAAGCATAAACGCTATTTTTAAAATGGCCAAAGTAGAAAATTACTAGTTTCTCAAAATCACTAAGAAACCATGATAACCAAGAAAGTGGTTGTTACTTGAACAGAAGGTGGAGCCCAGAAAATTCCTTTGCACGGTCATATTATTTTCTACAAAGACTCTAACATCATTCAATTGAAAAACCACAACATTTTAACAAATATGCTGGAAACTGAGTAGTATCATCAGATGATTTAATTTGAACCATTCTAAGCACATATATTAAGTTATGTGAAAATAGCTTAAAGTTTTGAAGCTAATACAGATATAAAACTCTGGAGCATAACAGAATCTTCACGTCTGATTTTTAATATAGATTTTAACCAAGAACTCACAGGTATGATATCAAATTACAGTCAGGGCGTGCTGAGATGGGGATTGAGACTGGGCCTGGTGGAGTGCACCTGTAATCCCTGCACTTGGGAGCCTGATAAGAAGAGTGTCACTATGAATCTGATCTATATAGTGAGACCCTCTAGATCCTGTAGACCCTGCACCAAATGCAAAAGAAATAAATACATAAAGTAAAATAAAATTAGATATGGGGTACTTTGTCAAAGATTTTAAATGTTCCTTGAGTTACGTTGTCAATAGAGGGAAAGGAGAGTCCATGGAAAACTTAAATGGCACAAATGTCAGTCATACATAAATAACTCCCCCACTGAACACCAAGAATGATTACAAAGCCAAGTAAGAAGTCTTCAGGAAAGGAGGATACATCTATCTGTATCTCAGCAGTAGAGCCCAGGTAGAGCGTCCCTGAAGCTCCAGGTTCACTGCCCAGTATCCTTCAACGGAGGGCGCTTGATCTGGTCACACATCTTTCTGAAGAAGATGCACAGATGACCAACAAGCGCACGAGCATGACCCTCTTGCCAGGAATTGGGAAAATTTAAATCGGAGCTTCAGTAAGGTAGTTGCAAAAGACCATAAAAAAAGAAAGCAACAAGGAATGAGAGCAGAGGAAATAGCGGCTTTGTCATGGGTGACGAGAAGTTGAAAGAATCTTACTATTGGGATGGGCCAAATAGCTCAGCAGGTTAAAGTGCCTGCAAGCAGGGACAGGGCCAGGGATTTGAGTGCAGAGCCTGTCATCCCAGCGCTGCCCATGGGGAGCGCTGACAAGGCATTTAAGACTGGGTGTGGTGGCGTGCCCCTGCAATCCCAGCTCTGGAGAGGTTGTCACCAGGTGAATGGATGACTACAAGTCCTATCTAGTAGTGAGACTTTGAACGCCCTGGGAAATGCAGTGATATTACCTGAACTGCATCGAGCAAAAGTGAGAGTGGCAGCCCTTGTTACTCATTTTAAAATTAGTACAATTTTCTGTCATAGAATTATTACTAACATGAGACCATTTTGATCACAAGTAGCACATAAAGCAATGCCAAATCAAAACCTCAAAGGCCAGGCATTATACGAATTTCTTCCAATATGCTTATGTTAAGTGTATCATAATGTATTGGACGATAGTAAAGCTGGCACCCAGCGAAATTTAACTTGCTAGTCAATTGAGACACATCCTCTATTGCTCTAGCTAGATAACAAAAACGTAAACCTTGTGTTCTCATAATTGTTTAAAATATAATGATACTGGAAGAGTCTGAATAGAGTAAATCCACACGGAGTTGACCCTTAGCACCACTAGGAACAGTTAAATAAAAACTGGCAGGCCTCCTTCCTCAGCAGTGGCCCAGAGCCAACCTGTGTGCTGTGAGCTTGGCCTCTGTGGTCTAAGTCCCTGTGGACTTTTCCAACCAAATACATACACAGCTCTGAGGCGTCTGGGTGTTCACACGGGGGCCACTGCTGAGGAGCACAAGGATGAGAAGTGAGCGTGTGGGCTGAGTGGAAAATGTTACAGCTGATTCCCAGGAAATCTGTGTTTCTCCATGAGATGCCCAAGAGACTACAGTGGGCTACACCACCTAGGAAAAGGTGAGCATGAAACTCGTAAGTGTACTTTTGTGGTCAGTTTTTGTGTAAATTTCAAACAGTTGAGATAGTTCTTAACAATACTGGAGTAATCAGTTTGCAGTTTTAAAGGAGTTTTCTAAAGAACATCTCAAAAGAAATTGTTGATTAATATAAATTTGAAGATAGATGAATGGGAGAGAAACAGTAGATTCCCCCTTAAAAATAAAGCAAAGTGTTTTTTTAAAATAATAGTAGAATGTTTTCTTTATTTTTGTTAATTTAATTTTATTTTGAAATGTAACAATAAGAGTAAGAAGAAAAGTCATAAAGAAAGAAATTGGACAGTATACAACAAAACATAAGCTATGTATTTTCAGACCAATAATAGCTGATTAACAATGATTGAACATAAAAATTTAGAAATGAGACCATATATATTATAGCAGATCACTAACTTCACTGAAGTGTAACTAAGACTGGCATGTGGTGAAAAACTACAGACACACACACACACACACACACACACACACACACACATGGGTTAGGATAGATACACAGCTACTTTCTCTTAGTTCATTAAAAGTAAAAATTTGCACTAATGTTTAGAGAACATATGATGTCTGTATCTTGTCCTCTGAGTAACTAACACAGCACAACAATATGTAATGTATCAGTTATTGTAACCATCTTACTAACCTCATTGGAAACTGTCATATTGCAATTTTTTCTTGTTTTCTCATGAAAGTGAATAAAAATAATTAAATAATAAAAATATACAAAGCAGTGGTCGATATATTACCCATTTTTATCATCAGATCTGTTCCTCAGTTTCAGTTAGAGTTGTACAGGATGTGCATATGGTTGCGTATTACCACTTGCTTTCAAAAAACCATGAAGTTTTATTCTTGTCTCATTTTAACATTTAAAAAATGTTTTAAAGAAAGTCCCATAACAATTGATGTGACATTTGAAACAGTACACATCTAGAAGACCAAGATGCCAGGCATTCAAGCATAGCTTTTGCCTTACACATTACTGCTCTGGATATATTTGTGCAGATCACAGATATCAGCATGCAGAGTTAGTCGAGGTGACAATTCTACACATTAACGTTACTTTCAAAAAACAGAGATTTTTAGCGCAACCACCTCAGCCGTCTTGAATGTATTCTTGAATGTTTTCCCAAACCTTTCTCCTTATCTTTTCTCCATTCCCTCTATTTTATTGCTTAATTCTTAAGTTCTGTTTCTATTTTACAATATCTGCTATACCTTTCAGATTTTGTTTTTTTCAGGTTCTTCCATTAGAGAGACTATACAATATTTACTCATACTGGTCTGGTATATTTCACTTAATGAAAAACAAACTTGAGTCCTTCATAGGTGAGTGGGTGCAAAATATTTTCTTTAAATATGAAGGTGCTTTCACCTCTGAAACATGAAGTACCATGCAATTCTGGAAGGGATAAATGTGATTGTTCTCAAATAACATGAATTAATAGTAAAATTGGTAATCCATATATGTTGGCTCACATTATCTACATTACTTTTATTTTTTGTTATAGTAAAACTGAGTTACACTTCAAATGATCCTTTATTCTTGAAATTATGGAGAATTTAAAGTTAATAATGGCAATGCACAATAGTTATACATTAAAAGTTACATAAAATCAATATTTCAAAATATGTGATAATATATTTGTTTTTTTAAATTATCCAAAGTAGCGGCAGAAAAAGATGATGTTTGATGTATAAATATTTACTTTGAAAGGGCAATTTATTATATATAGATCTATGGTAAATTAAATGAGTATAAAAAAGATTCAAGGAAATTTGAGCTTTTTTCATTCTGACATAAATTGTATTCTACAAAAAAAGCATATTTTCACGCAAGCACATGATGTATTCAAAAGGTGTTGATTTCCTGCCATATGAACCATTATGGTCATGTAGACTGCTATATAGGCGAAATGATTCCATATTTATTGTTACCATTTTCACAAATGCATGCTATAGTTAGTACAATAATGCTGAACTTGAAACTAAACTTGAAAGAGAGTACAAAACTGTGAAACTAATGTTTTACACTAAGGATTTTTTGAAAGAAAAAAACTAGCATTTCTTCTGTTTAAATATACAGTATTTAATTAAAATAGAAATGAGTAGAATTACCTGTGTTTGCAGAGAAAGTGTATTTTTATTTTAAAGGACATCAATTGTAAGTAATTCAGATTGTCCCGGGAATCTTGGAGCTGTTAAACTGATCCACCTTTATCAAGTTCATCTCAGCCCAGTTCCAGTGCTTCTCATGATTGGCTTTAGCAGTGCGGCCTCTACTTGTGGTACTGTCATCTAATGCTTGGTACATGATGTCACACTGAGGGGTTTAGAAGACACTCAGCTAAGCTCAGTGTTTTTCCCCCAGCACGCAGAGCACACACTCTTATGCTGTAGGATGTTGCTCACTGTGTCGTCTTTAGGCATGTAGTACTTCAAGTAAGCGGCTAAGCAGAGGCCCAGGTCCTCAGGTGAAGCATCCTGAGCTTGGGTGAGGTAGGACATGCAGGTCAAGTCCTGCAGGTAGGTGCTGGCAGCCTGCTTCCAGTGCAAGGGAGGAGGACAGGCGTCTCTGCCCGCATCTTTCTCTCATTGTATTTGCTGTCACGTGCTGCCTGAACTGTTGCCCCTCACCATGCCGGCCTGCCTTGGAGCTAGCGCAGTGTGCGCTGAGGCCTCCAGAGGCTGTGAGCTGCGTGACTCTTTCCTTCCTTGATTTTGAGTGCCAAGTGTCTTGTCTCGCCAACCAGGGAAAGTAACTAACACACCTACTGAGAGGGACAAGTAGCGTGGCCCCAAGCCTTCATTCCAAGCTTTGTCAGGCTTTGGCAAGTAGGCAGCACGAAGCGCCTCAACAGGCCCAAATTCCAGAGGATGAAGTTGTGTGGCTTGCTGCCACTCACCCCGCTGGACACTTTCTTGCCCCGTGATTTTCCATTTCCTCCTGAAGCTGATTGGTCATAGCAGAGTTTGCTAGAGATTAGATTTAAGACACAATGACGTGGACTGGCAAGTGTGCAGTGTGCATTGCAAATCTCTTCATATCACAAAATGGCACATTTCTTCTATGTCTTCTGAAGATGACTGAAAACAAAAACTATTTATAAAATACAAATCTTATCAAATGGTTGCTACAGCACAACAGTGTGCAAGGTGACTTTATTTCTCTAATTTCCTAGAAGCCCATATGGAAACACTGGAAAGAAGCGGCTGTCTTACTCGGGCTTCTGAGCCAGGACGCTGAGGAGAGCAACGTTTGTCTCTCCTACGGAGAAGCACCTCAGGTAAGTTTAGGACAAACTTAACAGACGCCCGATGGACAATTACACTCTGCCCTCTGCCGACTTCGTCCTCCTGGGCCTGTTCCCCCCGTCACGGCTTGGCCTTGCCCTCTTCGCTCTCATCGTCCCCGTCTTCCTGGTGGCCCTGGCTGGCAACCTGTGCATGGTCCTGCTCGTCCTGCTGGACGCCCAGCTCCACACACCCATGTATCTCCTGCTCAGCCAGCTCTCCCTCATGGACCTCGTTTACGTCTGCACCACTGTGCCCAAGATGGCCTCCGCATTTCTATCTGGGGACAAGTCCATCTCCTTCACTGGGTGTGGGTTCCAGAGTTTCTTCTTCCTAACCTTAGGAGCTTCAGAAGGGCTGATCCTCATGTCCATGGCCTACGACCACTTCGTGGCCATCTGCTCTCCTCTGCACTACCCCGCCCGCATGAGCAGGACAGTGTGTGCGCTGATGATCCTGGGATCCTGGACAATGAGTGCCATCAACACCTCAGTTCACACGGTGTACATCCTCCGTGTCCCTTACTGCAGGTCCAGGGCCATCGATCATTTCTTCTGCGATGTCTCAGCCATGTTGACTCTGGCCTGCACGGAGAGCAGCAGCCACGAGTACGTCATGTTCCTCAGTGCCATCCTCTTTCTGCTGTTTCCATTTGTGGCCATTGTGCTTTCCTATGGGAAAATTCTCCTTGCGGTCCTCCGCATGCGCTCCGGGGAGGGCAGGAAGAAGGCCTACGCCACCTGCAGCTCCCACCTCACTGTGGTGACTCTCTATTATGCACCGTTTGCCTACACTTACCTCCGCCCAAAGTCCCTCCGATCTCCAGCAGAGGACAAGGTCCTGGCGGTCGTCTACACCATCCTCACCCCGATGCTCAACCCTGTGATCTACAGCCTGAGGAACAAGGAGGTGCTGGGGCCCCTGGGGCGAGTGACTGGGAGAATGTTCTATAAGAACATATAGAAAGAATTCTCTCTCTGGAGTTTTAGGTATGAATAGATACTCAAATCCTTCATACCGAGGCCTCAGAAACTAAACTTCACATGCAAGATTTAAAATGTTCAAGGTACAGCTTAATACTTAGACATCATGTTGTATAAGGTTTATGCTTCTTTGTCTTACTTTTCCAACATAAATAGTGGACTCAAATTTTGGTCAAGTGTAAGATGTTTTTAGAAAAGGAGCAATAATAGTGGGAAATACAGAAATATTACCAATCTTTCACAGTAGGAATCTGAATAAAAAGTAGCTTGCATATTCAAGCTTGCATTGCAAAACAATCACAGTCCAAGTCACACTGCCATGAGTCGCACCCAGCCCCCTTCCATGCGAGCACCTTCTCCCTGACCCTTCCTGGCGTGCTCCTGCAAGTCCTCCTGGATGAGCGTCCTTAGTTATGCTCTGTGGCTGCACTGACGTCTTGGGTCCATCCCAAATGTTCAGTTGCTCTGATTTCTCGGACTTGAGTGAACAGCTGGAATTTCCCGGTGACAGTCCCCATGCAGAGTGTGGATGGGGACACAGCGTGTGTCCAGGAGCTCACCTTCAGCTTTGACTTTGACAGCAGTTGTCAGCATACAAGACCCTGGCCAAGCGTGGTCTGCATGGAGAGAAAAGTGCGCTTATTGTGAAGAAAGTTACATTATGGCGATTAACTGCAGTGTTCCTTGTACTGCAATCATGTCAAAGAGGGGAACATTTATTGTAAATTAGAGTCACCTCTTAATAGCCTACTGCTCTTAGAAATATTTATTTTTCGATTTCTAAAGTTTGGTAAACTACCAGAAAAATTACATCAGATACTTGTAATGGATAGACCTAATATAAAACAAATTATTTTTGTGAATTTTATTGTAAATTATACTATAGTATCTAAGCATTGTGATTAAATTATATCTCATAATGTAGTCTTAAATTTTGGAACAAAATTGTCCTCTTTCCCACAAGTGCTCAGAGCAGCTGGCAGTAGTGGTTACTGGGCAATTTCCTGCAGAAGGATTCAGGGAAATTCATGTTTACAGGACACAGACCCCAATGTCTGGGCCCAAACATCCGCAGGTGGTGTGGGCCAGGGCTGCCTGCAGTGCCCTGAGGGTGGGTGCTAATGTCAGCATATATCTTTACCTTTAATTGTGAGTAAATGTAAATTGTATTAGAAGTAAGTGTAGTAACATCGTTCTAATGTAATTTCAGTTACTGTTATACTCTTTCTCACGTCAATGGTTGGTTTACAGGAAGTGGAAAAAGGGCGTCAAATGAGAGTAAGAGACTACGAAAACGGTTGCAAGATTGACCAGCCACAATTTTGTATACACTTGTATTTCTAAATGTCTAAGCAAAAATGTATAACTGCGTTTATCACATTGTATAGAGATTTATTAGAATATCAATGATTGATGAAAATATTGATTCCAATTAGGTTTAAGATGCTTGATATTTAGAAAGACAGTGATGTTAAGCTCAGTCACCTATCTTATAGAATAATAGCATCATGAAGATTCTCTCTGGAGGGTGAAGAATGTAAGTTTACAGACCAAAATTGGAGAAAAAGAAGGGCTACAAGGATTGCCAATATTTTGGCCCTAGCCCTTCAAGGTCAGTGAGGACTCAGGACATGAGAGAACTTGTGTGGAAACATCCTATAACTCAGGATTTTCCCAAATTTTCTGCTCAAGGAGATTATGGGGCCAGAGGGGAAAGGACTGAAGATGTATAGTGTGCCTAAGGAGAGTCACTAAGAAAGAAAACATTGTCTCAGGCTTTCACAGAGAGAAAACTGGTCAAGAAATGGCCCTGACTCATCCAGATCGCTGACACTGACAGCAGTTCTACAAAGCACTGTACACGGTTTCATAGTAAATCCTGAGGGGATTTGACTGACCTTGGGAGATACAAAAGTTGCATGTTCTGTTATACAGGTCTTGATTTAACTTGCCCTTAACCACCCAGCAGGAAATTTTAACCACAAGGCACAGAACGTAAACCTATATAAGTATGCTGAGATGTAAAAGGCTTAAGTCATTAGCTTCTGACATTGCCAGTTTGGTAATAATCCAATGCGATTATGGAATATTGGACTATGTATACAAGTACTTTCTCTTAGTTCAATGAGAAGAAATTTTTTTGTACCAACAATAATTGGAAAATTTATCTTATCTGTATCCTGTGTTCTACATAACTACTAGGAGGACAGCAATATGCATTGTATCAATTTTTGGCAATGTACTACTAATGTGTTTTCAAAATGGTACATTGCTATCTCTTATTAAAAGTAATAAATTAATTAATTAATTAATAGCTGAAATGAAAAAGTAAAATTGTCATTATTTGCATGCAACTTGAAAAAGTTAAAATGCCGTGGGGAAAACCCTGCTTCTCCAGACTAAGACAGCAGTAGTCACAGGTGCATTTTCCTTGGGGACAGTGATGGCCCAGACCGACACATGTGGTCTTCACCAGATTACCTGGACATGAAAATTCATTTGGGATTTTCTTGGGTGCTCACTAATTTCATGCTATGCAAAAGCAAAAAGTAGGCTTGTTTGTCTTGATACTTGTGAAGTGAAAGTTTCTAATCACAAGAATTTTAATCAGACACCACAAAAATCAAGGAAAAAAAAAACAAACAGGAATTTTTTCATGTTGAAAATTATACACTACCTTGCTCTGGACCCTCAAGTTTGGAGGGAAACAAGAACCATACAGCTGCTGGTGGGCACTCTGGTCTCAGTACTCAGTAAGCCCTTTGCAGCGTCAGCAAACCAGTAAATTCTGGCTACCAGGTTGTAACCAGAATGTAGCCTAATCCGTGTACCCTTTCCTTGTCATAAAACAAGTGTCATCATCCTGAAATTTCCCCCTCTGGACTGTTTCACAACTTAAGAACCCCTCCTTCTCCATCCCTGTGGTCCTCCTCGCCTGCCCACAGTGTTTCATCCCCCTTCTCACACATTTTTCTAACAAAGGATCCTGCCCTTGCCAGGCAGACACTTATTCCTCTCAGCTGTTTCCCCAGCCCTGACTTAGGTGAATTAGGAGCCTCTCATTGTCCACTAGAGGTTTTCAGTGAAAAATTCAAAGCCTGCCATCAACATCTTAACGGTTTCTGTGAGTAGACGTTCCTAGGATGCTATCACTGCATTCGCTGCACAGGGTCGGCACAGGTGCGAGGCACAGCTGAGTTCTCTTCCTGTCTAATTCCTTCCTCCTCCATTACTGGCCACGGAGATTCATAAGCTCACACGCGCTTGTTTGCTGCGCACTATGTCGTGGCCAGTTACTTATTATATCAAACTTTCTTTATTTATGTTATGGCCAGCTCAGCGTACACTGAGGGTGGAGCTGTGCAGCTTGTAGTGCAGAGATCAACCCGAGATCCCTGCGGTTGCCTAAGCTTGCCTAAGCGGGCACTTTAGACCACTAAGATATCTTGCCGGCCCTAGTTATCCTATTAGATAGAGCAAAAGATTTATTTTGCTCAAAGCTGGCTCCAAGGAAACAGAGGGGCCGTTTTGCCTCCAGCCCCTGTATCTTCTTGTGTGCGGTGGGGAGGGCCTTTCATAGCAAGCACGGCAGGAGCAGCCCAGACCTCCTTGTCTTTGCTGGCACCCCCAGCTGCCTGCAGCTCATCAGCCGCCTTCTGGTGGAGAGGATCCTGAGCACCCCCCTCCTGGTGCTGCTGTCTGCGCATTCGGTCCCTGGAGCTTGCCTGAGAGCGGGGTCTTCACGTGCTTAGTGGCAGAAAGCTTGGGGCAGCTGCCTATTACTACGAGAATATTTTCTCTTAGTAGTTCCAGTATGAATGTCCAACTGAATGATATGTGGAGCTTCAATCCTGAATGACAGTCACAGATGGTATTCTCGGCGTAGTTGCTTAGTTCACAGATATCAGCATATATATGCTCAGGGTGAGAATTCTACCAATTCTCTTCTAGTTTCAGAAAACTCTTGGAGATTCTACGACCTCTGCCTTAACCATCTTGTGTGTGTGTATAAGCGTATGGTTTTGCCCCGCCATGTTTCCTAATGTTTTCTCCTTGCTCTCGCTTTTATTGTGTGATGCTGATACCACACTGGGAATACCCATCATTCTGGTCTCCTAAAGGCTTACTGCTCTAATTAGCGTATCAATTATTGCTATACTCTCTCTCAAATAAATGTTCCAATTTCTTTTTAAAAAGGTAATAAAAATGAATAAGAGACAAGAAAAAAAATGCCAGAGGAGTGTACCTCTACAATTTTGTAACTGGTTAAATTCCTTAATTATGGTGTAAAAATGCATAATTAGTTTTTACATTCTATATGGATTTAATGTTTAGAATATCAACGATTGATGGAAAATACTAGTTCTATATTATGTTTAAGGCATTTGAATTTCAGAAAGATAGTGATGTTAAGTTCAAGCGCCTATGTTATAGAGAATGATATTAAGCTTCTTCTGGAGGGTTAACAAGTTTGCAGACCAAAATATTAGAGAAAAAGATAAGTCACAAGGACAGCCAATATTTTGGCCCTAGCTCTTCAGTGTCAGTGAGGACTCAGGACATGATCGAACCATGCTGTTGTAGCCTATAATTCAGTGGTGCCCCAAATTTACTGTTCAAGGAGATGATGACTCCACAGAGGAAAGTGACTGATGATGTATAGTGTGCCTAAGGAGAGTCATCTAGAGAAAACATTCTGTCAGGCTTTCACAGAGAGCACACAGGTCAACTAATGTCCATGACTCATCCTGATGGTTCATACTGATGAATGATTTACAAACTGCTGTACATGGTTTCAGGGTAAAACCTGAGGGGATTTGTCTGACCTCATCAGATACAAAAGTTACAGTTAATGTTAAATATGTCTTGCCTTATCTTTGTCTTAACCATCCAGCAGAAATGTCTAACAATGAGGTATAAAAAGTAAAGCCATACTAATACATTGAGCTATAAAAGGCTCAAGTCAATAGCTTCTGACATTGCCAGTTCTGCTGATAACCACTACTATTATAGATAATTAGACTATATATACAGCTACTGTCTCTTAGTTCAGTGACCAGAAAAATTTGTACTAATAGTGTTTAGACAAAATATAATCTCTGTATCCTGCACTCTGAATAAATAATATGAAGACAATATGCAATGTATTAATCTCTGTATCTGTCCTACTAACCTGTTGTGAAACTGCCTCATTGCTATTTCTTTCTCATTAATATTAATAAAAATAAATAAATAAAAATCAATCAGTCAATAAAGTAATCAGAGATGGAGATCACTTCTAAAGCATGCTGCCCAGAACAACTTCTCATACACATGTGAGAAACTTCATGAAGAGAACTATTCTTCCCCTTTATAGGCTGCATGTGATGTCAGAGCCACAAGAGTGCCTGGTGGGGTCTGTGGAGAAGCGACACTTAACTCTGTCACAGGCATTGCTGCTAAGCCAACCATGCTTGGATGGCCAACTCTCGGAGCGAAAGCTGAGTCAGGGCTGCCATGCACAGAATGCACAATGTCTCATCTGTGCATCTCACAACGAGGGAGCTGCAGAGGTATGCGCGGGGAGTTTTATATGTCACACCTGGAAAGCAGAGGTGGGGGACAGAACAAAGTGCCAAAGGATTTAACACCTATTCTCCAGGGAGAGCAAAAACATCTCATGGCCAAATTGTCATAGTCACATGAAAATGCAGCATGGAAAGACAGAAGAGCGACAGATTCTGTGCACACAATTGTGACACAAATGGACATGTTCTGTGGCCTCCAGGCCTCCTGGTGGCTATGGTCCCTGCTGGGCAGATGCAGAGTTTCACTTCTGGTGGGGTACTACAGGCAGGCCCTGAGGGAAGCCTGTCCAGAGCTTTGTCATCTAAGATCTCTTGCATCATGTAGACAACCAGGGGTAGGCTCTTGTGCAGAGGAAGATTTCCCATTGCTCTCAGAGATGGAACCTAGTGGTGATTATATTGTTACATGTCTATAGGATATAAGATATATAAAATGGTTCTATACTTATTCTATATTTATTATGTATCACATATTACATGTCATATATTATATTATTATAGCAGCACAAAGCCATTTAATGGACTCACTTCTTCTAATCCCACCCTTGCACACTGAAGCAGGGGAAGTCAGTTTCAGATATGCTAAGCTAAGTAGACAGATTACATTTCAGTGTAAAATTTATCTTTTTCCTTCTTTTGTCTTCTTTCTTTCTTCCTTCCTTTCTTTCTTTCTTTCTTTCTTTCTTTCTTTCTTTCTTTCTTTCTTTCTTTCTTTCTTTCTTTCTTTCTTTCTTTTTTGTACAAGGTCTCACTACTGACTCATACTGATCCTCCTGCTTGTACCTCCCAAGTGCTGGGATTACAGGTGCGCACCACCACGCCCAGACTCCATCACCGGCTCAGCGTGCTCAAGAGCAGGGCCAATGCGGCAGGCGGGACTAGGAACCAGACTCTAGCCCCTGCGCTTCTCTAAGCAAGCACTTAAGCCGCTATGCTATACTGCTGGCCCTTAGTGTACAATTTAGAAAGGAATGGAGATGTGCCACGGTGATAGAGTAGCAGCCTAGCATTCACAGCTAGGAGACGCCATATGATCTCACTTCTTTGCTGGATGTAAAACAAGGTGATTTACATAGAAACAGTACCATGGAGCTTAGCAGGGGTCCTGCAGAGCAAACAGGGAGAGGTACATCAGGTGGCACAGATGTAAGTTCAGACTTCGAATGCGCACTCACACAATTATATTTCATGATAAGGCATTGCACACCAAAAGTTTTCCAGGTATGTTTTAAATGCTTATATTGCATGTAAAATGCTTATAGTGCATGTAGATTGCACTATGGAAGAAGATGCATGCTTGAATTTTCCTACTACATTGATCAACTCCTTTAATATATCAGACTATCAGGATTTACATCTTAAGCCCAATAACACATGAATAAATGAATTATCCCATGATGGCTTCAAATACTGCATGGCAGTATCTATGGAACATGGGGTGGTGATATAACTTTGTAAAATATTACATATGATAAAAATTAGCTTTTGAGT
Source organism: Myocastor coypus (assembly GCA_004027025.1). Taxonomy (NCBI): domain Eukaryota; kingdom Metazoa; phylum Chordata; class Mammalia; order Rodentia; family Myocastoridae; genus Myocastor; species Myocastor coypus. Next base: position 16,812 of record PVJA010018879.1, read on the forward strand.
ATCATATGAATAATTCTTTAAGGCCTCATAATAGTATTATATTGATCACCTATGCTAAAGATACAAATATTTCACTGAAAAAATAAAAACAAAAGTGCTGGTGAGATAGTTCAACAATCTAAAGTGCCTGATGAGGTGGTTCAATCTCCAGCATCACCTGCTGCACCAGCCAACGCCCTCAGGGTGCACTGAGCTGGCAAAAAAAAAAAAAAAAAAAAGAGAGAGAGAGAAAGCAAAAGTATGAATAAAATTGGCACTTTCATTTTATTTTATTTTTGTCTTTTTGAGAGAGGATTTCACCATGCAGCTTAGGCTATCCTTGGCTTACTGGCCAATGCAGGACTTCCATGCCATGAACTCAGCCACTACAACTCTGTACTAAAGAGTTCCCATCTGGCTTTATATTTTAAGCCTCGTGATTAAGCCTTTGTGCTGTATGGTCAAGGTCAAGTTCAAGCAAGAACTATATAACAAAACATTTAACTTTTGTAACTGAAAAGATCAATGAAATCTCCTCAGCATTTATCTTGAAACCGTGTACAGCATTTTGTAGAACATTTGCCAGTGTCGGCAATGTGGGTGACCCACGATCCTTGCTTCACCAATTTGCTCTCTGTGAAGTTTAACCATGAGGCATAAAAAGTAAAGCCAGATAAGTATGTCGAGGTGTAAAAGGCTCAAATCAACAGCTCCTGACATTGCCAATTCTGCTGATAACCCACTACTATTATGAACTATTGCACTGTACATACAACTATTTTCTCTTAGCTCAGTGAGAAGAAATACTTGCACCAATAGTGAGTAGAAAGATGATCATGCCTGAATCTTGAATTCTGAACAACTATGAAGACAATAATTTGCATTGCATTACTTATTATGACTCCTCCTAACATGTTTTGAAACTATCTCATTGCTATTTCTTATTAAAATAATAAAATTATAAAAATGTGCTCCCAACCTTTGCATCCTCCTGGGTCTGTTTCCACTAATGTTGCGTGGTTCGCCTGTCTGGACTTAAACGGTGCTTTCTCCTACCTACAGGCTGCACCTGCCAGCCAGCCCATATTCACCTTTGTATTCAAGGACACAGAGGTGGAACCAAAAGGTCACCTCATATAGACTTCTCTTCCCCAACATTTGCAGAACTTCCCTAAACGTTTTGGGGAGGCACTACCTGCTGAGCTGACCCAGTTGACATAGGTAGACTTAAACTGCACACACAAGATCTCACGCAATATGTCAAAGATATAATGATATGCAGCTCAGTTTGATTGGATGCCTAGAAGGGAACAGAGGTCCTTCTCCACCACTGCCTGCCCTCGGGCTCAAAAGGCTCCTGGAAGAAGAATCAAGTAGATGAAGAGAAAGTGCATTGCTTGGAGGACAGATGACTTAGGGCAGAATCCGGGAGCCCAGCAAGAATCAGCCCATACTGATGCAAGTGTCCACAAGGAGCCCCTCTGCTGTTCCAAAGAAGTAGGCAGATGGGTGCAATAAGAAGAGGCCTGCGTGGGCCCGCACAGTGCTGCCCCCTCACCTGCTGTTGGGCTGACCGTCCCTCAGGGTCTGTCCTGTGCTCAGATCAAGCGCCCTCGTGATATCCCAGGTGGAGGGGCGATGCCTGGGGATCCGCTGCCTAGGAGTTACTCTTACATCCCTAAACTAGCCTCCGTCTAACCAGGGACATCAGCCTCGTCACTGGTAATCCACCATCTAGCCACATAAGCCCTGATCTCCCCCGACCGCTGATCAGAAGAGCTGCCCGGCTGTGCTGTCTCTCCTCTGCACCCCCTTTGCACCTCCCGCTTGTGCGCCAAAGAAAAGTGCGAGCCCATGAGCAAATGGTGCCTGGCTTGCTAGGGCGTGATTCCAGGCGGGACCACAGGGTCAAAATAAAGCAGCTCACTGCCTCCTGGCTCCCCAGACTTTGTTCCTTTCCTGGGATCAATTCTGCTACAGCATCATGACTTAAGGAGCATTTCTGAGAGGAAATAATTTGAAGTCATAGAATGCCTCGCACATGACAAAACAATCATTTGTCTATTTCATTTCCATACATTTTATTTCAGTAAAAACAAAGTGGGAAATAAAATCATAGTTGTGACAACATCGTAACCAGGCAGGTATTATATTAAAACACCAAAATGAAGCATATCCTGGCGTACGAGAGGCCAGGCAGCACGGGATGCTCCAGGTGAGCCTGCCTGTCCTCCTGTTGCATCAACCCTAGCCACCTGGGGAGCAGCTGAGCACCCGCCCACTCAGCCCTCACCTTGGCTTCAGGCCAGGCTGCGCCCACAGTGATGCCTTCTCCTGTTGGGTCTCAGGGCACAGTCCCCAGCTGCAGCCCATGTCTAGTCTCTGTGTGCAGCTGCAGAAAGACTGGAGTCCTGGGCTGCTGGGTCTCCTCGGAGGTCGTTGAGAGGCCGGGTGCAGGGAGGAGAGGTGAGTGTGAGCATCAGCAGGACAGCACTCAGAAAGCTTGCTCAGAGACAGGACGGCAGGTCCTGCGCCTGTGGGCTGGCTCAGAGGACACATGCACGGGCCTGCAGAGCTAAAAGTGCCCTCAGGAGCTGGGGTTGGGCTGGAGCTGGCAGGGCTGTGTCTTCCAGGCTGCGTCTCTGGCTCCCTGTCTTTCCGACCCACTCTGCCCTGAGCTGTCTTGCTGCTGCTGGCCCTGCCGCGGTGAGATTCCTGTCTTCAACCCAGGCCCCACGAAATGCAACCCGAAGCCAAATTAAACTTCTCTGATCTAGGTTGTGTACGTAGAGTACTTTGTTCAGGAGTTTGAAAGCCTACTAGAATAATAGGTAATAAAGTCAGTTTTTCTATGTATGAAGGCAATAAGAAATACAAATTCTAATTCTTATCTTACTCGCTATCCTTTATTTACTTTCACTTACTGTTTCTTTTCTTTCTTTTTTTTTTTTGTTTTGCATCTTTTCATTTATTAAATTCTACTCTATGGGAGTAGGCATTCTGGCATGTGCTTAAGAGAACTTAGTTTCAGAAACAGTCTGGAAGTTGAGTTCGAGGACAGTCGCTGTACCTTGCGTTCTGCTGCAGCAGACAGGGGGGCTGTGGGGTGCAGACATTTCACAGCGATTTTACAGCCAAACCTGAGCGTGTTCTGCAGGGCACACGGTGGTGTCAGCGGAAGCAGCGAGGACAGTGCCTGCGCTCCACGGTCTGCACTTGGAGCCCAGATTCACAGTGAGAAGAGCGGCGCATCTCCTCCTTCCTGCTTGGGAGATGCTTTGCCTTTGCTTGTGTTGGCTGTTTCCGAGAGCAGTGAGCGGCTCTGCACCGTAGCCGTCTCACTCCTGTCCTCTGCTTCTCAGTCGATCTTCCCTAAGCACCTCTTAGTGTAGTTGACTATGTGAAAATCATGAATATTGCTTCACTGCGGAAATCCGCAGCAGTGCTTACTGAGAAATAAAACTCAGACTGCTTCAACTTACCCTTGTAGGAAGCAGTCACATAATTTTTAAAGTTTCAAAGCACACTTTGAGGACTGACCAGATAACTCAGAGGATTAAAGTGCTTGTTTAGGCAGACCCAGGGGCCCGGGTTTGATCCCCAGTATGAGGTACTGGCCCCAACCCTGAGACACACTGAGACAGTGATTGAGACTGGGCTTGGTGGTACACGCCTATAATCCCAGTGCTTGAGACGCTGAAAACAGAAGGATCACTGTGAGTCCGATCTGTGTAGCGAGACCCTATGGAGTTTTTGTACTAAATATAAATAAATAAACAAACAACAACAAAAAAGAAAACTTTGGATAAGATGCAGGCAAACATGAGGAGTAGCCCTGATGGAGATTTTATTTAAATCCAATTTGTGCTTTACGTGGTTAATTTTTGCAATGCGTTTCTGTTTTAATTTCCTGTACAGAACTCAGATGTTGTGACAAACGTTAGCAATTGCAACAGTAGCATGTGCTTTGGTGAGTAGGAAAAGCTTCGCTGGGAAGCCAAGAGGTGGAGTTTACAAGGGCAGCTTGAAGTCTACACTACGGCAAAACCAGAGTGGAAGGGGTGCCCCTTGGTAATTGTGTAGAGGAGACGGCGGCGCTGGCCGTGGGGGTGCCAGGCCTGCAGCTGCTCTGCCGTGTGTCTGAGGCCGAGGTGCACACTGAGCAGGCGCGGTGCATTTTCTCAGAGGCAGCCCGCAATCATCCGCATTTGATTCTCTGCACTCAGCAACCTTTAAGTCTGGACTTCACCTTTGCTAACTGTTAATGGCTAGAATTCGACCAAGGTTGAACCCTGAGCTTTGTCTGGAGATGCGCTGGCATGCAATGTGATGAACAAGCAGAACGCTTTCATGCTAAGGAAAAAAGAATCAAGCAACCTACTTTTGCACTGATTTTTTATGTGTTCATGAAACATCTTTCCATCTGCTTATCTCTTTATGCATCGGTGCTAGTGCGGAACGTCAGAGAGAGATGCCATTTAGAGACACTCTAACACAGAAAATTACTAAGAGGCTTTGGTTATGCCATTGTGAAATAAGACCATTAATACATAACTCAGGAAAATATCCCAAACCCCTAGGATTCCTTGGGTCTTGCTCCGTGATAGCATTATTGAAATGGGGAGAGAGGACCGAAGAGAGCGCGCGCAGCACCGTGAGGACTTGCCGCACCGACCTGCTCTGCCGGCTGAGACAGCACGAGACTCATCTACAGCGTGGTGAGTTCGGGGCAGGGTCTCTGCCTGGGGGTGGCGCACGCTCTGCCTGCAGCGTGGACAGGCACACTCAGGCAAGAGCACGTTGGCGAGAGGCGCTGCCGTGGGTGTGCAGGATCGGTGCCGGTCCAACCAACCTCGCCTTCAGGGTTCGTGTGCTCAGGCCATGTCAGCCAGGTCGGCCAGCATATGGGTGGACTATTTTAGGCATCAGAAGGAGAGCAAGTGGTTCAGTTACATCATCTCGTGGACTGGATAAATTTGTATCTATACATTATGTGGTAATGACTTGGACAGTTTATTTCGTTTAGAGACTTTTACAAATAGAATCTGGGGTTTCTTAGAAAACCCCTGCATAGTGAAATGAAAGGGATCTTTCATCCAGTCTTCCTCCCCCTCCACACGTGATGAGAGCAACCGCAATAAGAGCAGCATTGCTCTAGAGATCTGGCTTGGATGGCCCTCTACTCGCAAGGCGGCAAAGTGAGGGGGCCTGTGCTGCGGCGCAGGTGCACGGTGCCCACTCTGGGGTGCAGCCCTTTGGTTTCCAGCCCTTACCTCTGGTCTGTCTGTGATGGCACGTGGCTCTGGTGTTGGCGGTTCAAGGATTTCACCTGAGACAGAGAGGTGATACTGGAAACGTCTGTGTAATTTACCAACAGGAGAATCGTAGAAAGGCCTCAGTCACTGAGTTCATGTTTGAATCTAAACAGCAGCAGTAAACAAGAAAGTTCTCCGCAATGAACTAATGCGCGTGACTTCAAACGGCAACATGCAGTTTGTGTCTATGCATTGCAGGACTTGAGGAATTGTATTCATGATGGAGAACGTGTGCCTGATTTATGCTACAGGTTATGAGGCTGTTTCTGCTTAATCAGTTTCTCCCATCAGATCCTTTCATCATGGGGAATCAGACACGAAGTTTAACTTGCTTTTGCGAAACCAAATTTCTGGAGATATTTATATTTATTTCATGTTCAAATTGAACACTTATGAAATCAGTTTATAAATGACACACAAGAGGCCAAAGTAACTTCCAAACACTAAAATAATTTTATTAGCCACTCAGGATGGCTTTCGTGTCTGATTTCGTCGCGTGTCTCCTCTAGCAGATCTATATGCCAACGAAGTGTTTGTTAATTTCTGCTTTTGATCACCACCACATAGACTGACCTTATTTCAGAATCACTATTTAAAGATATTAGAAGAGCCGGGCAGGATAGCTCAGTGGTCTAAAGCGCCTGCTTAGGAAAGCTTAGGCAGCTGCACAGACCGCGGTTCAATCCCCGGCACCACATGCTGCGCCAGCCTGGCCCTCAAAGCAGGCTGAGCCGGCCATAAAAATAAATAAACAAACAAAAGTTCTGCAACAAGAAAAAAAAAAAAAAAAGATATTAGAAAAGTAGCAAAACTTTTAAAACGTTTTAATACATTTGTATTTATTTACATAAATATACTCGCTTGTATGTAATAGTGTACTTCAGGAGTGGTAGCTGTGTGAGAAATTGCATTTACATATGCACGTCACATACATTTGCACGTGTGTGTGTACATCTTCATACCTGGTACCCTAGGACAGTTCACTTGCAATCTTTGCACCTTGGTTTTTGTCTCTATAAAATATCCTGGAATTTATTACTCTGAAGGGAAATCTAGTGGAATCCTGGGAAAACCTTGTCACATTCCCAGAGAAAGCGTGTGAGGACAGAGGACAGTGTGTAAGTCCATGCTGTGTCTTTCCTCTCAGGGAGGACAGAGTTCTGACTCCAAGTCCACAGCTTCTGTGCTGTGGGACTCTGTCCCGGTGACTTCTGCACCCCAGGAGGGGCACAGAAAAATCAGAATAAGTGGGAATTCATAAAATATGGTTCATGTCTATGGAGACTTACTTTGTTGGAAGCCGTTCTTTTGCACCGCAGAAACAACGCTGATATCTGAGGCTGGTTCCATGTCATAAGGAGCGTGTTAGTGCTCTGCTCACCTCACGCTGCAGAGCAGTGTTTTAGGGCCTGCCCACTGGGCACAGATAATCAGCGATGGTGGCATGTGCTCAGGACCCATGAGGTCAAGTGTCAGCTCGATGTGGCATTTAGCTTTCTCTGCCATCCTCCTCTTGCAATTCTGTAAGAACATGTAACTGTCTCCGCATGGCCAGTGTGTCCTGGGAAGCGCTGTTTGCCAAGGAAGTGGCAGAAACCGCTGCAGCATTCTGTGCACTGGTGACTTCTCACTCAGACGCTCCCCTGCTGAAAACTGTGTGTCTTATGTAAACCAAAATGCACCAGTCTACTCTGATGCTGTTTCAAATCAAATTGGTAAGAATGATATGTTCTAGCAACTTTTTGCACACTTTCCAAGATTAAAAATACTGGAATATAATGTTCTCCAACCTGGTTCAGGATAGCACAATTTAATGTATTTATAGTAAAATATATTGTGAGTCAAAATCTAGAAGAATGTGCACCTAAATGGCTTCATTACGACATTTGTTTCAGATACTTAGGAAAGCACCATTGTTTCAGTAATTTCTCTGGTCAGACTTAATTAGGATTAATTAACTAGATTCATACTGTTATGGTTTATGTTTAGTTGTCCCCCCAAAGCCTCACGGAGTCATTGGGTGGGGACTTCTAGAGTTTGAGACTTGATCCATGATCCCTGGGATTATGGGTTTTAGTACTGATGGGATTATGGGTGGAAGTACTTCTGGGATTATGGGTGTAGCCTAGGGCGGGAGCTAAGGCGGAGAGCCTGAATGTAATATAAAGAGAGACAGAGACAAACTGGAGCTCTAGCTGGTGCTGCTGCTCTGCTGCCCTGTTGGTTGGCTACCATTGCCGCCATTTTGCTGCTGTTCTGCCTCCATGAACTGGATGCTCTCCGCCCTGCTCCACTCAGCCTTGGGCTAGCTGAATATGGACTGAAACCTCTACGAACTGTGAGCTAAATAAACCTTTCCTTCCTTCCTTTTGAGTGTCGGGTATTTGTCCCAGCAACGAGCAAAAAGTAACTAAGACACATACCTTTGTGAATTTGTTACCATCAGGTAACCACAGAAACTTTCTGACTCACTGAACTAAAGGTGCATGATGTGAACTAACACCTCCCCTCCCATCCCGCACAGCCCCTGAAGATTCCCATCTCACCACTGATCTCCTTGACCTTGACTGAGAAAGGCACTTGGACTGTCACGTTACTGTCCTTCTGCGGTTGGCGTATTTCACCTGGGATAAGGGTGTCACCATGCATGCATCTTGTACAGTACGACAACATTCGGTTCCTTTGAAAAGCTGAGCATGCCACTGTGTTTGCATGCACCTACCGCCTACAGACCCAGCTGTGGCTGAACTCTGACCTCTGCCTTGTTGGTAGGTTGAATCAGGTTCCCATGAAAACCACTAAGGAAATAGGCTAATGCATATCCGGATGTGCCGGTCCCAAGTCATGTTCATATCCGGTTCTACTTCTGGAGTAGTCAGTACAATAATTTTCACTTTTGGCCAGCGAGGTGGCTCGGCAGTCTAAAGAGCTGGCTTAGGAAGCTTAGCAAGTATATAGGGACTACCGTTTGCTCCCGGACACCACATGCTGTGCCAGCCCTGCCCCCAGGGTGAGCCGAACCGGTCACAAAAAATAGTTTTCACTTTGACAGCCATAGTTATATTTCTCACAAAAATTGACAAAGATGACCAAGTTTTCTATATCTTTGTCAAGGTATATTTTTGGGAGCTAGGAAAATACTATGGTGGTATAAGTGCTTGCTTTGCAATTTTAAGGGGCTGCATTCAATCTCAGGTACTGTATGCTGTACCAGCCCCAGAGCCCTGGGGAACTGTGCCAGCCCTGAAGCCAGGTGTAGTGGTACATCTCTACAATCCCAGCGCTGGGAAGTCCGAGACAGGAGGACCACTGTGAATCTGAGCTGCAGAGCGAGACCCTATACCAAATGCATAAAATAAAGAGAAATAATTTAATTGTCAAAACCTTATGAAACATATACTTTCGGTTTCCTTTGCTTCTTTGCTGAAGGCTTTCCTGCTGCATGTGCAATTCCGTCTCACTGCACTTTGAAGAGCATTTCCTGGTGGATGGCTTAGGCTGAGAGTCTTCAGGGTGGCTCGCATTCCTGCTCGTGGAGGAAGAGGTAGAAACAGGAGAACAAAAGACAGCACTGGGAAGAAAAGCAGAGCCTGTGGCTGCAGCCAAGAGGCGTGGGACGGGAAGACTACTGCTGCTTGCTGTGCTCTGTGGCTGATTGAAAGAGACAGGAAAGGTGCCTGAAGTAAGGAGAGCCAGGCAGACAAGTTTGGGGGCCAAGACTACCAGAAGGGATACATTTCCTCAGCATGAGTTCCCACCCCATGAAATATTGGAAGTAGGTCTCAAAAGTGAGTGCTGAAATTAACATCACACATGAGTGTCTTAAACTTTATCAACAATAAAACAGGGCTACAACATGTCCTTTTGCGGGATTGCCAAGCATATATTTTGAACACAAAAGAGAAAATAGATGTCATTTGTCAGCAGATTGCACTACAATATTCATATAAGTTGAAGTTATGATAAAATATAATTTTCTGTGCCTTTCCAAATTTCATGTAAAACACTTGAATCATAAATGACTGTTTCATAAAATAAGTCTTGAAAATGTCCTTTACTTTTTACACACTTGGTTCTTTATTTAAAAACAGTACAGATAATAGGCAAAGAACAAGCTCATTACATTGAGGAATCTGGCAAAAGTTGATATTGGTGCGCCTTTTCAATGTTCTGTCTGTCTGTAGGAGACCCATAGGAATACGACATGGACAATTACACTCTGACCTCTACCGACTTCGTCCTCCTGGGGCTGTTCCCCCCGTCACAGCTTGGCCTTGCCCTCTTCACTCTCATCGTCCCCGTCTTCCTGGTGGCCCTGGCTGGCAACCTGTGCATGGTCCTGCTCATCCTGCTGGACGCCCAGCTCCACACACCCATGTATCTCCTGCTCAGCCAGCTCTCCTTCATGGACCTCGTTTACGTCTGCACCATTGTGCCCAAGATGGCCTATGGGTTTCTATCTGGGCACAAGTCCATCTCTGTCGTTGGGTGTGGGTTCCAGAGTTTCTTCTTCCTTACTATGGCAGGTTCAGAGGGACTGATCCTGATGTCCATGGCCTACGACCGCTACGTGGCCATCTGCTCTCCTCTGCACTACCCCATCCGCATGTGTAGGAGAGTGTGTGTGCTGATGATCCTGGGATCCTGGGTAGCAGGTGCCGTCAATGCCTGTGCCCACACGGTGTACATCCTCCGTGTCCCTTACTGCAGGTCCAGGGCCATCGATCATTTCTTCTGTGACATCCCAGCCATGCTGACTCTGGCTTGTAGGACAGCCAGAGCCCATGAGTACGCAGTTTTCCTGAGTACCACTTTCTTTCTCTTGTTCCCTTCCACGGTTATTGCATTTTCCTATGGGAAAGTTTTTCTCACTGTGTACCGCATGCGCTCCGGAGAGAGCAGGAAGAAGGCCTACGGCACCTGCAGCTCCCACCTCACCGTGGTGACCTTCTACATAGCACCGTTTGCCTACACTTACCTCCGCCCAAAGTCCCTCCGGTCCCCAGCGGAGGACAAGGTCCTGGCTGTCTTCTACACCATCCTGACTCCCATGCTCAATCCTGTGATCTACAGCCTGAGGAACAAGGAGGTGCTGGGGGCCCTGGGGCGAGTGAGTCAGAGGATCTGATCTCCTAAGCAGTAGAGACAACTTTGCCCCAGCATGATCACAAGCGCATCCTCAACAGAAAATGCGGAATGCCCTCGTGGTGGGAGCCGCTGCTAATCTGCACCAAGTGAAACTTAAAATTTGTTACTGGAATTATATAATCTAGATGATATTTTATTCTTTTTCCCTCTGCTTCTTCAATGTAATGATCTTATATCATGTGGGCAATTATTCACTTATCAAGATAAATGAAATTGGAAAAGCAGAAACTTTGGCAAACTTTAACATTAGATTGTGTGATGAAAACTTTGTTGAATGGTTGAATTATAAAAGCTGCACATTGCAGCAAAAGCACAGGACCACCCCCCACCCTCAGTGCTCCCTCGCATTCAGAAATGCTGGTCCTGTGCTCACTGCACTTTCTGAAGCCGTCCTGGGCCCTCTCTTCTGCTGCTAGCTGGGCTGCTTTGGCCAATGCTATGTCCTGAACAGACCTAATAACCTTTCTGGTTATTGCAACTTTAGAAAAGGTCACACGTTGCCACAGCTGGTGAAGAAAGTAGAGGGAAACACACTGCCATGCGCTGTGGGCCTTTTCCACTGCTGGGGCCAGGCAGCGGACCTCTCCTTTTGTCCTGTCTCAGAAAGACAGCCAAGTGGAGGAGCTGCGGAGCCGGTGGGCAAGCGTGCCTGGAGCAGAGGAGAAAGTTGCACGGACCTCGTGACCATGTTTCTTCTACTCTAGTCATGTATTAAAAAAACATTATATTATGAGTGTACATTGCATTAAAATATTGATCACCGCTTTTCCCCCTAAGCTAAATATAATAACACAACTTCCAACAGTATCTGTAACAGCCAATTTTAACAGAAAACAAAAATTGTATATATTCATACTAATTTATATAAGGCATGCTTGAGACAGGGTGTTACTGTGCAGTTCAGGCTGGCCTTGAGCTCATTTTTGTAGCCGGGCTGGTCTCGAGCTCACACCGATCCTCCTGCCTCAGCCTCCCGAGTGCTGGGATTACAGTGAACAGTTCTTAAACATTTTACTTTTTATAATAACATACTCTGGAGAGCTGGCAAAATAGCTCAGTGGATTAGAAGGCCTGCAAGCAGGCACAGCGGTTGGGGTTCAATCCTCAGGCCTTCCATGCCAGCCCTACCCCCAAGGTGTACTGAGATGGCAATAAAGACTCGGCGTACACCTGCAGTCCTGGTGCTTGGGAGGCTGAGAACAGGCAGATCAGTTCAAGTCTGATCTAGTAGTGAGATTCTGAACACCCCGTAGACCCTTCCATAAAAATACAAAATAATAATAATAATAATAATAATAATAATAATAGTAATAATAGTAGTAGTAGTAGTAGTAGTAGTAGTAGTAGTAGTAGTAGTAGTAGTAGTCTGGGGACATATTTTCAAGGCATAACGAAAATATGATCTTCTTCTGAAACACTTCAGGTAACTTAGAACAATAAAGGCTATGAACAGATTTCTCTACATGTGCAGAAGACCTTTTAACTCTCAGAAAGACGTGGGGCATCTATGTTTTCTGTGACACAGACCTGGAATTGACCTCACTGTATCTTGTGGGTGTTCCACGATAGCAGCTTTGGCATGCTTGATCCCTGTACTAACTTTTCCTCTCTGGTTTCCGGTTAGAAATGGTTTTGAGATCACAAGGACTATGATTCAGGCTGCAGCGTAAAAATCAAGTTCCCATCGTGAAAGGAACAAGGAGGGTGAATGAATGGCACCGCAGACAGAGCATGAAGCTCCTACCTTCACTCAGTCTGATTTAAAAAACAAACAAAACATTCTTTTCAATTACAAGTTTTGAGTTCCAAGCGGCTTGGTGCTGGGCTGCATTCAGGCAGCGCCCAGGCCTGGGCTCCTCGGCATGCCTCGCTGGGACTCCGCGGCCAGCTGCAAGTCTGTGTGCCCCATCCAGCCACGGCAGTTGGAGCAGGCCACCAGCCGCACACCTGTGCACCCAGGGGTAAGTAGGAGGCTAACGGCTATGGAGAGCTGAAGCCTTGGCGTAGCCTGTGTGCACTGCTGTCACCGAAAACTTGTTCATCTCAGAATAGTGTCAATGTTTAAAATCTAGGCAAAAACGAACCGTTCAGCAGTCAGGGCCAGAGTGGCAGCTGACAAACACAGTGGCTGTGCACAGTGGCGGCGGCTGCAGGGCCTCCTTGGGTCTCCTGGGCAGGGGAAGTGTGGGTGACGGAGGCCCTGATACTAAGGGGTGGCCCAGCCCCTAGGCAATGGAGTAAAGGCAGCAACCCGAGGCAGAGCCCCACTACGAATAGGTCTCCCGGTTTTCCTCAGTGTTGCTGATGCTGGTTATACAGAGGGTATCAGGATTAGAGCTCAGGGACCTGAAGACACTGTTCAAGCCACTCCAGACTCTCCTATTGATCAATTGCCCATCTTTGGGTGGCAAGGATTTAATGTTATAAATAATTAAAAAGAGGTGATATCAGGTTAAAAAACAGAAACTATTTCCAAGAGAAGGACTGGCTCAGCGATTCCACACCCTGGGCTTGGGGAGCCCCTCCCTAGAGGGCCCAGCCTGGAGTCGCTCAGCATGTAGAGGGCATACAAGCAGCTGAGGAAGCGTCCTCGAAGGACCTCGGCCTTCCCAGTCTCCTCCACTTCCCTGGGGCAGTTCTGGTCTGGTTTTTGCAGTCAGTCAGTATTTCAGGAAGGGAGAGAGGCGTGACAGACTTTGCAGCTGTGGCTCCTCCTCTGCCCTTCGCATTCTAAGTACTTCAAAGGCAAAAAGGAAAATATTATTTCCTGAAGAGAAGACAAAATTCATTAATTTCCAGAAGTCTGAGAGATAAGTGAACATTTAAGGTATAACATACCAGAAAAATTTAATTTCTGAGTTTCTTGGCATAATTATAATAATATCATGTTATGATTGATTTAGTGAGAAAAAATTTTAATAGTTTTACGTGCATTTGAGAAAAAAGAAGTTATTTCAACCTTCACAATATCATTAGGAGCTTTTAATCATCTTTTTTTTTTTTTTTGTCTTTTTGAGACAGCGCCTCACTATGCAGTGCAGGCTGGCCATGAGCTCACTTTTGTAGCCCGGGCTGGTCTCGAACTCGCATGATCCTCCTGCCTCAGCCTCCCAAGTGCAGGGATTACAGGCATGCGTGCGCCACCACGCCCGGCTTATTCATCTGTTTTTATCATACTCATTTCAATTTCCTGTAATTTCAATCGGCACAAATAACAAGGGAAATACAGAGCGCAAGCAGGGCATCCTGACCGGGCACCCAGAGCCACACCCTGACCACTGTAGCGGTGCCGACACGGTAGAGTAGTACTCAGCACGTATTCCCCAGTGATCCTGAGGGTGCTCCCTTCTTCCCCTGGAGAGCGGCTCCCTGCCTGCCCACTCAGCCCTCATCTTGGCCTCAGGCCAGGCCCTGCCCACAGTGACTCCCGTCCAGTCAAGGACTAAGGGCTGAGTTCCCAGCCTCAGCCTGTCCCTAGACTCTGTGTGCAGCTGCAGGAGGACAGGAGTCGGGGGCTGCTGGGCTTCCTCGGAGGTCCCTGAGAGGCCCGGGGCCAGAAGGAGAGGTGAGAGTGCACATCGCCAGGACAGAGCTCAGAAAGCTTGCTCTGAGACAGGAGAGCCGTCTCCTGTCCCTGTGGGCTGACTGTGAGCCCGACTGGCAGGGAGATCTGGAAGAGAGGATCAGGTCTTGGGAGATGGAGGGAGAGTGGGTCGGCACACTGCCTTCACAGCTGGAAGGGCTGTGGCGAGGGTGGCCGGTCTGGAGGGGCACTGCCAGCTGATTTTGGACTCAAGTCTCCCCTGGATGCCCTTTCCGGCATGTAGCTTGGTCTGTATGAGCTGAGTGGCTTCTTTCTCCAGGTCCTGCTGCTCTGAGGTTGCCATCTTGAAGTCAGCTGCCCACCGAATGCAGCCCTGGGCCACGTTACCCCTCTCCTCTTTCTGATGTAGGATTCAGGTATTTTCCAGCAAGGTGAAAGTTGGTGTGTGGAACAACTACCAGTGAAATTCAGTTTTATAAAGTGGTGGTAAGACAGAGATACTGCTCTTAGTTTTTTTTTTAATTTTGTTCTTTTTTTCATTTTTAAAAAAATATTTTAATAAGAAAGAAATAACAATAAGACAGTTTCAAAACAGGTTAGTAGGACAGCCATAATAATTAATACAATGCATGTTGTTATCTTCACAGTAGCTGTTCAGAGGGCAAGATGCAGACATGATATCTTTTCTGAACACTATTAGGATAAATCTTTCTTCTCATTGGAGTAACAGAAAGCACATGCATATATAGTCCAATAGCCCATCGTAGTAGTGGGTAAACAGCAGAACTGGCAATGTCGCAAGCTGTTGATTTGAGCCTTTTACATACAGCTCATCATATTAATGTAGCTCTACTTTTTATACGTCATGGATAAACTTTTCTGCTTGGTGATTAAGGGCAAGTTAAAGCAAGACCTATATAACAAAACATGTAACTTTGGTATCGGACAAGGTGAGTTACATCCCGTCAGGATTTACCCTGAGACCGTATACAGCAGTTTGTAGATATTCTGTCACCGTCATTGCTTGACCAGCTTGCTCTATGTGAAAGCCGGAGTCAAATTTTGTGTTCTTATATTAATTTTATGGCAATGACATTCTGTTACATGTTTACGTTCACAGTTTCGGTGGTGTGCTGCAAGTTGATATGAGGACTGGTTGTAGTGCAGCAGGAATGCTGGGCTTGAGAAGCAGAACACACACAGAAGCTGGCTTTGGATCTCGCGGTGAGCACACTCTGTGCAGGGGCAGGGGAGGGCGTCAGCGCAAGGGAGGGGGGGCACTGCCGCACCTGCCTTCCTGGTCTCCTGAAGGCACACTCTGCACTTAGCATCCAAGTCACAGTGCGGAGAGTAGAGAGCCCACAGCTTCGCCCTTCTTGGACTTTGCTTTCTTTCATTCACACTGGTGGTCTTGGTATTTCTGTGAGTGGTGAGAGATTACCTGGGCCTGTGCTATTATTTACTACTGTCTCCTGCTTTGTAGTTCAACTTTCATGAATCCATTAAATTATAGTCAACTAACTAGAATCATAAATACTGCTGCAATATTTAACAGCCCTCATGGGAAAAGAAAAATAGTACTAGTAAACATCATCAAAATCTAAAGCAATAAATTAGATTTTAAAACTTCAAAAGCTCTTTGGAAATGGCAACGACAACTGGATGCACAGTGGCTGCACTGTAGTTCTCCAGAGTCTGTATTCAAATGCAAATTTGTGTCAAAGTTAGTGTTCATTCTTTCCATGTGTAAGCTCATTTATCATTGTACTACATGCGCAGGACACATTAATATCCTCCTTAGGGTCCAGAGATGGGGTATTTGAAGCTATATAGGCACACTTTACAGAAATGATCTGAAATGTATATTACTGCACAATCATAGTTGAAAACACATGTTAACGTGGGTGTGATAATTCTGTTGTTAGACGAGAGCTTGTTGGTAGAGACCCCAGATCTGCAGCTGCTGGTCAGCGCCGTTTTGGGGCGAGTCACACTCTGAACGTGCCCTCTGTGTCACCTAACAGGCAGCTATGTCAAGTCAGATTTGCTTTTCTGCACGCCCACAAAGACCTGAGCAACCAGACAGCACTTTTCCAAAGTTAAGGTCTAGATCTACTCGAGATTTAAAACAGACTGTTGCCATAACATGTACAATAAAGGAGACTAATTTATTCTCATTCCAGAACAGAACAACAAAGCAATCCTGCCACAGTTGAGGTTGCATACTAAAAATCTGTGAATTTTATTAGTATAGGAATCATAAAAGAAACATTTTCCAGTATCTTATTTTCTACTTTAAATCCAGGCTGAAAAAAAGGGATCTTAATATATATTTTTTTCTTTTAGTTCATTAAAAACTTTGAACTAATTAATATTTGGTGGAGAAAGTTTTATGCCTGTGTCTGATGCCCTGAGCAGCTACTTTAAAGATAACAACATATAATATATGATCTATTGATATTCCCTTATTATTTTGATATGAAGCTTTGTTTTACCCTTTTCCACACAATAAATTAGCAAAAGTAAAAGCTACAAATGCAAAGAAATGCTGGGCATTGACTTCAGCACAGAATTAGCATTAATGTGTGGGCAGCGTTTGGAGATCACATTTCTCATGCCCAACACACACCTGAATTCCCCTGGAAAGCACCAGGGTGCTTCTGTGGCACCAGATCTTCCTACTAGGGATTTTCAGTCCTTGGCAGTAAGAGATGCAATCCTCACTTCATATTTTAATGGTAGTTTTCTGAGAGCATAGGTATATTTTCTGCTAGATCAAGTGAAAAGTAAAACTGGGTGATTTAGAAAACATGAGATTCCAAAATTTTAACAGTAAAATAATGTTGTTTGTATTTAAAGCAATTTTAACTTTTTTAATTCTTTTCCTGCCTATGTTCTCTATTTGTCTTGTTTTCCTTTTTATTTCTGTTTTGGATGATTAAAATATGTCCCTCTCTTATTTAAAAGAATTAACCAAAATTATTTTTAAGTAGGACAGATACAATAATTCATACATTTCATATTGTTGTCTTCATAGCAGTTGTTCAGATTACAAGACACAGACATGATATGTCGTCTAAACATTGCTAGTACAAATCTTTCTTCTCATTGAGCTAACAGAAAGTAGCTGTATGTATCGTCCAGTAGCGCATTGTAGCAATGGGCTATCATTACAACTGGCAGAGTCGAAGGCTCTTGACTTGAGCCTTTTACAGCTCAGCATATTAATATAGCTTTAGTTCTTATAACTCATGGTTAGCCTTTTCTGCTACATGGCTAAGAACAAGATAAAGCAATACCTATATAACAAAAAAAAATGTAACTCTACAAGTTTAGTCAAATCCCTTCAGGATTTACCCTGAAACCATGTATAGCATTTTGTAGAACTTTTGTCAGTGTCAGTCATCTGGATGAGTCATGGCCATTGCTTGACCAGTTTGCTCTCTGTGAAAGCCTGAGAGAATATTTTCTCTCTAGGTGACTCTCCTTAGGTACATTATACGTTATCAAAACCTTTTCTCTGTGGCCCGATAGTCTCCCTGAACAGGAAATTTGGGACCCCACGGAGTTATACAATGTTACAGTACAGGTTCTCTTAAGTCCTGAGGCCTCACTGACTTTGAAGGGCCAGGACCAAAATATTGACTATCCTTG
The DNA here is from genome assembly GCA_004027025.1 of Myocastor coypus. Classification (NCBI taxonomy): domain Eukaryota; kingdom Metazoa; phylum Chordata; class Mammalia; order Rodentia; family Myocastoridae; genus Myocastor; species Myocastor coypus. Next base: position 34,452 of record PVJA010018879.1, read on the forward strand.
TAGCACTCCTTTGTTTCTAATATTTTCAGGCTGCAAACTTAAGTTCTTAATGCTCCCAAAGAGAAGCTTAATGATATTATTCCCTATAACACTGGCACTTGAGCTTAATATCACTATTTTTCCAAATATTAAATGCTTTAAACGTAACATGAAACAGATTTTCCAGCAATAATTGATACTCTAAACTTTAAATCCCTATAGAATATAAAAAATAGTAATGCATTTTTACACAGTGATTTAGGAATTTAACCATTTACAAAATTGTAGCAGTACACTCCTATGGCATTTTTCCTTGTATCTTACTTTATTTTACTACCTTTTTTTTAAAACAAACAATTACTTGGGGGAGAGAGAGAGAGAGAGAGAGAGAGAGAGAGAGAGAGAGAGAGAGGGAATAGCAATAACTGATATGACATCAGAAACAGTACAGCTTTAGGAGACCACAATGATAGATATTACTACCATGGTTATAGTACTACACCTTGCTATTCTCAGTGTAGTTGCATATACAGTTATAGGACACAGATATCTGCATATATAATTAGGGTGAGTATTTTGCTAATTAACTGCTAGTTTCAAAAACTTGTTGGAAGGCCGGGCGTGGTGGCTCATGCCTGTAATCCCAGCACTCGGGAGGCTGAGGCAGGAGGATCGGTGCAAGTTCGAGACCAGCCTGGGCTACAAAAGTGAGCTCACGGCCAGCCTCAACTGCATAGCGAGACCCTGTCTCAAAAAGACAAAAAAAAAAAATAACTTGTTGGATACTTGCAGCACAGCCGTCATAACCATCGTGCGTAAATAAATGCATGGCTTTGCCCCTGCTATGTCTCCTGCCTTTTTTCCTTGCTCTCTCTTCATGGTTTAATCATTAAATTTTCATATTCTATTTAACTGTATGATAGCTTTCCATTTTTATTTCATCTTTTGAGTTTTTATACTAGGGGGGCTATGTGATATTTACACATGTAGGTCTGGTTTCTTTCACTTATGAGTATATGTTCAAGGTTCATCCACTTATAAGTGAAGGCTTCAAGTTTATTATTCTTTATAGCTCTTTAGCACTCCATTATATAAAAACACCACATCTTTTTATCCATTCTTCAGGCTTATGGGCATTTTGGTTGTTTCCAACATTTGTCTGTCACAAATTGTGCTGTTATACATATAGGCGCACCAACATCACTGTGCTTGCGATGTGATATTTTCATTTCTTTTGGGAGGACTCCCAGTGAGGGCATAGCTGGATTGAATGGGGTTTTCAGTCCTCGTTTTTTAAGGAGTCTCCACACTGCTTTCCATAACAGTCTCACCGACCTACATTCCCACCAGCAGTGGAGAAGAGTTCCTTTTCATCCACAGCCTCTCCAACACTTGTTTCTGGTTGATTTCTTTATGATAGCCATTCTTTCTGGGGCAAGATGATATCTCAGCGTTGTTTTAATTTGCATTTGATGGACGCCTAGTAATGTGAAGCATTTTTCCCATATTTATTAGCTTCTAGTATATTTTTCCTCTGAGATGTGTGCGTTCTTCTGAGATGTCCATTTCTGGATTAAAAATCTAAACATTAAAACAGAAACACTAAATATCCTAGAAGAGAAAGTAGGAGTAAATCTTGAAGACATTGGGATAGGCAAAGAGCTTATGAACAAAAATTAGATTGCATCAATAATGCTGGAGAGAATTAACTACTGGGACCCTGTTTTGTTGGGAAGTTTTTGCATGGAAAAAGAAATTATCAACAGAGTGAAAAGACAATCTATAAATTTTGAAAAAAAAAAAAACCTTAAATAATAAGCACCCAGAGAAAGTTCTTTTCTCTAGAATTATAAAGAACAACAACAAAAAAAATTAGGGTCCCAAAATTTAATAACCAGAATAATATTTGAAAAAACAATTGTAGAAGTTTTAAGTGAGTTTGCACATATTCCTGTGCATAGCAGGAACAAAATTTCTGTGTGCACTGTAATTACAGACATGCATTAAAATCATTCTTATACGTAATCTTTACATGCTTCTTTTCTTTCTGTATTTTAGGGAAGGGCCTACAGGATATTCAGGATCTCACTACTAGATCGGAGTTTCAGTGATCCACCTGTTTACAGCCTCCCAAGAGCTGGGATCTCAGGTACGTGCCCCCATGCCGAGGCTCAGTTGCTATTTCAGATCGCCCTGGAGCTGGGGCTGGCACAGCAGGCCCAGGTAGTGAACTCCCAGCCCCTATGCCTGCTTGCAGTGCTTTAACCCTCTGAGCTATTTGGCTGCCCCCTTATATGTGTTTCTGTATGTGGTCCTGACAGATTTTCTAGCTGTCGTTTCAGGGCAGTTCACTTAAAGTCTGTGCTGTCCCATTCACCTATCTACCTGCTTGAGAGTGCTGTTAGGATTAAATCACAATACATCATGACAAACTTTGGCATGCTCCTAGTGACCCTGTGGGAACCCACAGTGCACTCCGTACCTCTTCTTTCGGGCAGGACTGCCCAGCTGCGAGGTCCACTGCTTCCTGAGGCACATCTAGCCTCTGTCTTCCTGCCGTCTTCTTCCTCCTTAGTGGACATCAGGGAGGCTGATGTGTGCATATCATAACATCACAGTAATGTAAGAAAATCCAGGTAAGTGGGAATGTTTAAGATGTGCTTTAGCTGGTTTAACTGTAGTGATTTTACTAAAAGAATTCAAAGCTAAAATTACAGTTACGTTTACACAACAAATGCGTTCTTTTCATTAGCAAAACAAACAATACGGTGACTGTAGGAGCTTATCAGTCAGGATTTAGTGCACACAGCAGATACTGTGCACAGCACCATACTCAGCTACCCTTTGACATCTGCACAGTAGGATGCAGATAATAAAGTACGTGCTGAACTGATGCTTGGGTGATGTGCCATGACCCTCAGACCGGCTCTGGCATTCACTCATGTTTCCAATGTTATTTTTTCTAATTTTTAATAAAACACATAATTATATAAATTTAACAGTATAACTTTAATTTGCTGCTATAATATTGAATCAAATGATCTTTTGAAAACAATTTCTTGTATTACTATTTTTTTTCAATCATGTATTTGGTACAGGGACTCACTATGCAGCTGAGAATCACAGTTATCCTCTTGTTTTCCTGCTTCTCCAGTGCTGGGATGACAGGCGTGTGCCACCACAGCAGGACTCAGTCTCCAGGTCAGTGTGCTCCGAGGCTGTGGGCCACTCAGCGTCTGGGACCTAGGATAGAACAGAACCCTTGTCCCTGTGCTTGCTGCAGTAGGAGCTTACTCCACTGGGTATTTTGTCAGCCTTTTTTCTATTAAAATTTTAGTTAAAAATTAGAACCGGGTCAAACATTAATGGATTCTGTATCGCCTGAATTGGGATTCTGCCTTAACTACCTTAAAATATATTTGGAAATCCAAACTTGCAATACATTTAGTAAATGTAATTTTGTGATATTTATATTCCAGCAAAGACACGTAAGGAAAAATTGAGGGTCTTCTCATTTCTTGTGTGCACTCAGGCAGCTTCGCATAACCTGGCCCATGGCAGGGTTATTGCCCCTCCGTCTCCAGGACGTCCATCCCTCTACACAAAAGCTCTGCATCAATGCAATAATGTCTCATCTTCTCTCCATGGACTCAGCCCGGCCCCCACAATTCCACTATCTTCCCTTCATGGAAGTGAATTTGTTCAATATCTGTCCCCAGTTGTGGGCTTTGTCATTTAGCATAACATTCGGTGCTTGTCCTTTGTACAGCAAGTGTCCAAATTTGTTCCCTTTCAAAAAGACTAATATGCCACCAGGCATACATGTCGCATATTTTGTGCATACAACTGTGGATGAGGAATTAAGGGGTTTCTGCTTTGTGCCTTTTGTGAATTAAGAAGCTACATAAAAGGGCACAAGGCAGCCCATGTCCAGATCTGCAGCACCTCCTAGAATTTCTCAGCCAAGGGTCCAAGTGCTGTCTTATATCCGCACTGCATGCCAAGGCTGAGCCACCCCTATGCTATTCTGCACGTTGGCCGTGTCACTTGAAATGACCACAAGAAAGAAAAAGGCACAAAGTGTTCTCACGTGTTCCACATCTGTTTTGCTTGTTTCTTTGACAAAGTTTTCCTGTTAAATGCTCAGCGACATGACCTGAGGAACAAACTGGCTTCCGATTCGTAGGGAGAAGCAAAATACTCCGACTAGGCAGCGTGACACCGAAGAAGAGCGAAGCAGGAACGCTGGCTCTACGCAGCTTTCCAAGTCCCTGGGAAGCCACAGAAACCCAGCAGTGTGGGGTAGGTAAAGTGACAGGCAGGTTGGTCCTGGGAACAGCCGGGGAGGCTGGGCCTGGACTCACGGGAGCAGTTGCTAAGCTCTGACAAGGGCAGCAACGCCGCAGTTCAAGGAAGACCGTTGAGACTTTCAACAAAGAGTACTGGGACGAGGGGTGGGCCCCAGGCACGACACGGGCCTAGGCACAGCTGCTAAGCCTTCACCTGCAGTAGCTCAGAATGAAGCAAACACCCAAACATAAAATGCCAAGTGATAAAACGCATGGAAAAAGCCGGTGAAAGTCCTGATGACCTTGGATCTGCTAAGTACTTTTTGGCTATATTAAGAAATGTACAACCCAAAAATTGGAGAAAAAAAGGGCTATGAGGATAGCCAATATTTTGGCCGTAGCCCTCAAAGGTCAATAAGGACTCAGGATATAAGAGAACCTGTGCTGTAATATCCTATAACTCAGAGGTGTCCCAAATTTTCTGGTCAAGGAGATTATGGGACCTCAGAGGAAAGGGATGAATGAACTATAGTGCGTCTAAGGAGAGTCACCC
>PVJA010018880.1:0-39227 GCA_004027025.1 Myocastor coypus
TTTTTTTTTTTTTTTTTTTTTTTTTTAACAGCATATAAAGTTTTTTATTGTTATATGAAAAGATAACATAACACTCTATAATTCAATAAAAAAGCCTTTTTTTTCTTTTTTGTGGGATCGGGGTTCAAACTCACGACCTTGCACTTGCCAGGCAGGTACTTGTGCCATGGAGCTATCTCCCCAGCCCCTGAAAAAAAGCCATTCCTAAGATAGGCAGCATGTCCTAATTGGCCACTCATTGCCCTAGGGTCCAGAGTCTGGAGTTTTAAACTCCTATAGGGAACTAGGGTGTAACTTAGTGGTAGAATAGTTGTCTGGTCTGCATAAGGCCCTGGGTTTGATGCTCAACTCCATATCAGTTAGTCAGTCAATCAGCCTTATGGAGGGACACGAGGGAAAAGACAAACAACTAGAAACTGAAAACTGAGATTATGGAAGGCCTAGTCCCTCTAGGATAGACTGAGAAGAAAAAATGCTACATACTGTTTCCTGATGTTTTTCTGAATTTAAACAAAAATGTTCCCTATTAGACTTGGAAAATTAAATAGGAAACTCCTGTACTGTGCAGACTGACACTGCCTATTCAGATGTGGATGTTCCCAAACTGAACAATGCAGAAACTTGTTCTCAATGAGTGAGACCCATGACTCTTCTTGCAGAACTAATGTGATGGCTCTAGGAAGAGGGCCTTCACAAGCTAGGCGGAGGGCGGCCAAGGAGGAACAGCTCCCCCTGCTCATGCTCACGGCTTTTTCATCATGTGAGGAGAGTCATCTCTTGAAGAAAGTCCAACAAGAGAATTAGGAGTTCAAGAACTTCATAGAAAAGACACACAGGACGACAACTAAGTCTTTAGGTATAGCCCAATGGTAGGGCACTCGCCTAATAATAAGGGCCCTGGGTTCCATCCCCAGTACCACGATGTGGGGGAACTTCTAAGAGGTACAGAAGCCAAGACTGAAGAAGAAGGATTTACAGTAGTACAGAAAAGAGAAATATGGTAGTAACTGAAGGAGAACCCAGGCAGAGAAAGTCGTGTGTGTTGTGTGTCTGACTGTGTCTAGGCAGATCCCTCATCACCTTCATGTCCCTTCTGTAGAACTCCCACGTCCATTCTGTCTTTCACTCTTGCTGCTCTGGCTGTGTTCTGGCTTTCTTTACATTTTACTTAAGTCAGAAGTCATGTGTCAGAGCTGGCAAGGTAGCTCAGCAGAGTAAGCACCTGCTTAGGCAAGTGCAGGGACCCAGGTTTGATACCCAGTACCACAGGCCACACCAGCCCTGTCCCCAGGTGTGCTAAGTCTGGGCATGGTGGCACATACCTGTAATCCCAGCACTAGGGAAGCTGAAAACATGAGGATCACTACGAGTCCAAACTGCATGCTGAGACTCTATGCCAAATACATAAAACAAAAGAAAAAATTTAGGGGCCCGGCGGGATGGCTCAGTGGTCTAAAGCGCCTGCTTGGGAAAGCTTGGGCTGCTTCAGGGACCGCAGTTTGATCCCCGGCACCACATGCTGTGCCAGCCCTGCCCTCGGGGCAGGCTGAGCCGGCCATAAGAATGAGTGAATAAACAAAGGTTCTGAAAGAAGAAAAAAATAAATAAATTTTTTTAAAAAAGAAAAAATTTATTTTAAAAAAATTGAACCTTATTACCAAGATGGCACCAAAGGCAAAAAAGGAAGCCCCTGCCCCTCCCAAAGCTGAAGCCAAAGCAAAAGTTTTAAAGGCTACAAAGGCAATGCTGAAAGGCATCCCCAGCCACAGAAAGAAGCTACGAAGGTCACCCACCTTCCACCGTCCCAAGACACTGTGGCTCCACAGGCAGCCCAAATACCCTCAGAAGAGCGCCTCCAGGAGAAACAAGCTCGAGCACTGTGCCATCATCAAGCTCCCCTGACCACAGAGTCAGCCATGAAAAAGATCGAGGATAACAACACACTTGTGTTCATTGTGAATGTTAAAGCCAATAAGCACCAAATCAAGCAAGCTGTAAAGAAGCTATGACATTGATGTTGCCAGGGTCAATACCCTAGTCAGGCCTGACGGAGAGAAGAAGGCACATGCTCGACTGGCTCCCAGTTATGGTGCAGTGGATGCTGCCAGCAAAATTGGGATCATCTAAACTGAGTCCAGCTGCCTGATTCTAAATACATACTTTTTCCCCTCATTTAAAAAAAAATAGTCATGTGTTAGCTAGCAAGATGGCTCAGTGGCATAGGTACTTGCTTGGCAAGTGCAAGGTCCTGGGTTCAGTCCCTGGTGTATACACACAGAGTCATGTGTCTTCCACCTGCAGACAGAACTGGCCAATCTCCTGTCTTTCTAATATAGTTTTGTTGAGGCACAACACACTTATTCCTTTATATATTATCTATAGCTGCCCTCCTATAATAGTGGCAGAGTTGAATATGACAGAAACCATATGACTTGTAAAGTCTAAAACACTGCTTTCGAGACAATAGCCTCTGACATTTCCAGTTCTGCTGATAACTCACTACTATTATGAAGTATGGACTATGGGGCCTGGCGGGATGGCTCAGTGGTCTAAAGTGTCTGCTTCCGAAAGCTTGGGCGGCTTCAGGGACCGCGGTTTGATCCCCGGCACCACATGCTGCGCCAGCCCTGCCCTCGGGGCGGGCTGAACCGGCCATAAGAATGAGTGAATAAACAAAGGTTCTGAAATAAGAAAATAAATAAATAAATTAATTAATTAATTTTAAAAAAATGAAGTATGGACTATATTGGGTTATTTTGCTGAATTCATGCACTTACAGTATTTGAATGGCAATGGAACACCCATCTCTGACAAAACAAAACAAAAAAGGGGGATGTAAATGAAGGACCATTTTGCAGTGAAAAAAATAGGATAGATATACAGCTACCTTTTCTTAGTTCAGTGAGAAGATTTGTACTACTATTGTTTAGACAAGATATCATGTCTTCACCTTGTCCTCTGAATACTACAAAGACAACAATATGCAGTGTATTAGTTATTGTAACTATCCTACTAAGCTGTTTTGAAACTGTCTCATTGCTATTTCTTCTTTTATTTTCTTTTTGTCTTTTTTGAGACAGGAGTCTCGCTATGCAGTTCAGGCTGGCCTTGAGCTCATGTTTGTAGCCCAGGTTGGTCTCACTCACAACGATCCTCCTGCCTCAGCCTCCCAAGTGCTGGTATTATAGGTGTGTGCCACCACACCCAGCTCATTGCTATTTCTTTTTCATTAAAATTAATAAAATAAAAATAGAACACTGCTCTTAGGCCCTTTCCAGAAAGCTGATCCTGACCTGGACCGTTGCAGGACTTTGACCCAAGGTATCTCGCAATTGAACTGCTGCTTCCTCTGCCCTCTATTCCCATTCTTTCCTCCCTCTGGGTCTTCTCATCTCTCTAGTGGAAATAACAACCACTGCTGTTTTATTCAGCTGGTGCAGGACACAGTGAAATGCATCTTCTTTCATTCTGACAGCAACCCTACAGGGTTGGGGCTGGCATCATAACAAATTATAACGAGTGGGCCCCACTGTCCACTCCACACGCTGTCCTGGGGGCCTGAGAAATGCCTGATGAGTGGTGGGCGTGTTAATAGCACATGCTGCAGCTGTATTGTTTTTCAAAGCAGAATATGTAAAACAGAACCACCCTCTACGCCCACTGCCTGTCCTTGAAATTATCCCTTTCGTTCTATTTTAGATGTCTTTTTTTTTTTTTTAAGGTATTGAGGCCAATTTTTGACTTTTGAAAGGTGACTGCTTAGCTTTCTTCTGTTCTCTAGGCCTATTTGCCTTGTATCATCCTGTGTGTTCCCTTCACATCTTTCCAGTATATTTCTCATGACCACTGAGAAAAGTGTGTGAAAAACAAATGTTTTGAAATCTTACATCTGTGGAAATGCCTTACTTCATGCTTTCCAGGCTGTCAGTAGCGTGGTGAGGTGAGTTCTACATCAGAAATCATTGTCTCTCGGCTTTCAGGTATTCTTGTGTGTTCTCCATCGGCTTTAGTGCTCCTACTGAGAGTCTTTTGCCTTTCTGACTCTCAGACCTTGGACCATAAACTATTATTTCCTCTTTGCATCTGAGTTATCTGGTGTTCTGAACTCTTGGAATGGCGTACATAGTCATTGGTCCCTGCATTTATTTTGTGAACTCCATCTGGCCTCTTATGTTCTCCCCTTCTGGTTGTGTACATTAGTTTTTGATGTTTTTCTGTATTCTTTTCTTCCTTCTGGAGCACGTACCTAAGGGGGCTTATGCACACACACATATAATGCTACTTTTCTTACTGATTTTCCCTTTCTTGTTCGGATTTCTGTATGATACCTTCAAGTTTATTGTACAGCTGGTTCTTAAAATTTCCATGCTATTTATTATTTCTTAGAGTCCCTTATTCTCTTCCACAAATGCTGTATTTCCTTTTTGCTGGTGCACTCTCCCTATATAGGTTCCAGTTAGATGCTGGAGTAATTTGCCCTGATAGTGAGTGCTATAACAGGATCTAAATAACCATATCGTCAGAAAAACTTGGAGTGGCTTTGAGGAGGGGCAGGCTAGGATCTGGCCTGGAGCAGAGGCAGGCAGGTTTGGGTAGGTGGGGAGCAGCAGTGCTCAATGGCAGAGAAAGTGTTGGCTTTGCTCAGAACCAGAGCTGAGTCACTCTGAAACCTCAAGTCCAACCTCCAAGCCTCATCCCCTCTTTTTTTTTTTTTTTTAATTTATTTTTTTTTTCTTGTTTCAGAACCTTTGTTTGTTTATTCACTCATTTTTATGGCTGGCTCAGCCCACCCCAAGGGCAGGGCTGGCAGCATGTGGTGCTGGGGATCGAACTGCAGTCCCTGAAGCCTCCCAGGCTTTCCCAAGCAGGCGCTTTAGACCACTGAGCCATCCATCCCACTGGGCCCCTCATCCCCTCTTTAATGGGACAAGTAATGTCTACTAGTGGAAGGCTGACATTCAGAGAGAAGTTGTACATGTATAGTATCTGACACAGTTAAAGCTTAATAAATGTTCTTTATTCTGTAAATGCTTTGAGGCCAGAACAATATTTTTCCTTGGGCACAGTGCCTAGCATGGTGCTTGTTACACCCTGGGGACTTCCTGTAGACAAGCAGTGACTGCGTGAGGGTGGCAGAGCTGTCCAAGCAGGAGAGGAATGGAAATCATGGCGGGGCAGCTGGAAGCCACTGTGATCTCTGCACCAGGACTCAGAGGATCCCAGCTGGCTGCAAGGGCTCCATACTGACAAGTTCAGTACCACCTCGTCTGGAGAGCTGGGACAACAGTCAGGAGTTGGGGAGTACTGATAGAGATAGTTTGGGGTCAGTGCTAAGGGTTTTTTTGTTGTTGTTTTTTGTTTTTTGTCTTTTTGAGACAGGGTCTCTCTATGCAGTTCAGACGGCCTTGAGCTCGCTTTTGTAGCCCAGGCTGGTCTCGAACTTGCACTGATCCTCCTGCCTCAGCCTCCCAAGTGCTGGGATCACAGGTGTGCCCCATCTTGCTCAGTTAGAGAAATGGGTCCGTTCCAGCTTTCCTCATGAACATTTAGGCAGTGGATTTCAGCTCCCAGGATTGGTGGGGATGAGAATCATGAGGCTGAAAGGAGCCAGTGGACCTAAGTGTGCTGCACAGATCTGCAGCGGTTTCCTCTCCTCAGGATGCACATAAGAGGCAGAAACCCTACATCAGGTATAAAACCATCCAAACTCTTAGTTTTTGGAAGCAATTAACTAATAAGCCATAAGATTGTGGCCTCCCCTGAGAAAAACATTTTTCCTTGCCCTTTTCCTTAATTATACATAATTTTGTTTTAATTTTTTAAATTCCTAAACCTATGCTGCCTAACCCACTAGCCAGTGGTCACCAGAAGCTGCTTAAGTTTAATTAAACCTAAATAAAATACAAAATTTATTTCTGTATGTTAAGTGTTCCACAGATAGTGGCAACTGTATTAGATAACACAGGCATAGAACACTTCCAGCATCAGAAAAAACTTGTTTGGAGTGTGCTGGATGAGAATTTATAGAACTGCAGTACATATGTGTTTTGCTTTTGTGGTACTGAGGATCAGACCCAGTGGCAGCCCGAGCTACAGCCCCCCTTTCATTTTATTTTATTTTATTTATTTTTGCAGGACTGGGGTTTGAACTCATGACCTTGCACTTTCCAGGCAGGCACTTGTGCCATGGCACTATCTCCCCAACGCCCCCCCCCTTTCATTTTAAAATAGGGTCTCCCTTGGTTGCCAAAGTTGGCCTCAAAATTGTGATCTTCCTGCCTGAAGTTCCCAAGTAGTGGGATAACAGGCATGTGCCACCATGTCCCTCTGAATATGTATTTTTAAGATATGTTTTACTCTTTATGTATTTTATCCATTCTGACCTTAATTTATAAAGCAGATAAGTGAAACTCATCTCTTTGAAGACATTAAGCTGCTTTACACTTCTGTGGGCTTCCATCAACTGTTTGGTGTCCTCAGTCAGGGGCTTCTTTCTATGGCTTCTTTCTGTTGGAAGCAGGTTCTTCAAACTGATCGAAGCTAATGGGATCTCCTTCATTAACTAAGTGGTAGGAGAGAAGTTTGGGTGATCAAAGAGCTGCTAGCCTAGTGAGAAATGGAATTGATTGTGTTTTGCCAGATGCCATTTTCAAGAATGTCTTTTTCTTTAAGATGCTAAAGAAAACCCTTATGGCGAGGATGACAATAAGAGCCCATTTCCCCTGCAGCCCAAAAACAAACGCAGTTATGCCCAGAACGTGACCGTCTGGATCAAGCCCAGTGGCCTGCAGGTACCAGTGCCATTTACTTGGCTTTCTTTTTCACTGGGGACAGGAGGAAGCCTTTGGGTGGGCAGTGGATGATTTTTTTCTTTTCATTGATACTTTGTGATTTACTCCTAATTTAGCCAGTATTTCTAAAAAGAATTTCAAGTGGCCTACAGTAACACATGTACATAGCAAAATAATTTCTTAGAAAATTTAGAGCAGGAAGAAACTTAGAGAAAAAGTGAAACCAGTTGTGCCTGGAAGCCAAGGCAAAATGATAATTGTATTTGACAAGTTCAGTGGGAGCTTCGGGTTACATAGTTTTTCTTGTGTTAGCTGAAGCAGGCCAGTTCTTCTGGAAAAGTGTATTTTTCTGGCATTGGATTTTATTGTAAAATCTGTCATATGGTGAAGCACTGAACGCTGTAACCATTGTTATCTTTAACAATAGTTTTGAAAACTATGTGAAGTTTTCATTTGATTATTTCTTCCATTCCTAAAATAGAACCCAAGTAAGAGCATTACCCTGTAATTAGCAGAAACACACTTAGGTGCCTAAGGTAACACTGATCAAGGGATGCTCCTTTTCAGCGGGTATCCAGCATTTTTCCTTCCACTGATGTAAAGTCATTTATTTCTGTTTTAAAAAATTATTTAAGGGCCAGCCTGATAGCTCAGCAGACTAAAGTGCCTGCTTAGGCACAGTACAGTGGTTGGGGTTCGATCCCCGGGCCTGCTGTGCCAGTCCTGCCCCTGGGGTACACTGAGAAGGCAATTGAGACTGGGCATGGGAGTGCGTGCCGGTAATCCCAACACTTGGGAGGCTGAAAACAGGAGAATCACCATGAGTCCGATCTACGTAGTGAGACCCTGAAGACCCTGCAGACCTCGTCCTAAATATAAAAGAAAAAAAAATTAATTTAAGAATAATTTTTTTTCTCTTTTCAGTACTTCTTTTCACATTTCTTTCTCCATTGAGTACAACCTCAGGCACAGGAGGAGAGACAGTCAGGCTACCTGGCAGCAGAGGTGGTCTCCACTGACTGCAGCATCTCTGACCCCCCTCTAAGGAAGCCCAGACAGCTCTGTGTTGGCCAAGATCAGAGGCCTCCATAGCAAAGTCTGGGCCTCCCTCCTTCCTCCAGCCCTGACCTCAGCACTTCCTGGGAGGGTAATGAGAACCACTTCCACCACCCAATGTAGTTGATTCTTTCTTAAATTACTATTTAAATTTTGCTTTGGACCCAGATGTCGTTTTGTTGTAGAGTACACAGAACTCTGAATGTGCCTTTTCAGCTGTTTTCAAGCATGCAGTTCAGTGATGTTCGTGCATCCCCAGTGTTACGCATCCAGCACCACTGTAGCTCCAGAACACCCTGACGGCTCCTAAGGGAAGCCCTAAGGGAAGCCGTGTCCTTCTGCAGAGCATGCTGCTCCACCTGCTTTCCTCCCTCAGACTCTGCCAACCACTAATCCGCCTCTGGTCTCTGGATTTGCCTATTCTAGATATTTCAGAGCAATGGAATAAATTTCGTGGCCACCTTTTTTGTTTGGCGTCTTCCACTGACTATCATTCACATACACGAACCAGCATTCCATCCTTTTTATGGTAGAATGGTGATATTCTGGTGAATAAATGTGCTATATTTTTTATCCATTGATGGACTCTGGCAAGGGACTTTTGAGTTGTTCTCTACCTTTGACTGTTATGAATGCTGTAAGAGCAATTCAGACAAATTTTTGTTTGAACTTGTTCTCAGTACAGTACTTTTTTGTATATTCTAAGAGTTGAGGTTGTTGGATTATAGGTTTTTGTTTTTGTTTTTCTGAGACAAGGTCTTGTTAGTGAAATTCAAGCTAGGTTTGAACTTACTATGTAGCCCAAGCTGGTCTCCAATTCACAGCCATCTTCCTGCCTCAGCCTCTTGAGTTCTGTTAGAAACATGTGCCACCATACCTGACACTTTTTCACATTGGCTACATCCTTTTATATTCTCACTAGGTATGCGTTCTAGTTTCTCCACAATCTCATCCTTATTTTCCATTTATTTTAGTAGTGTGAGTATCCAGTGTTATATCATTGTGGTTTGATTTTCCTTGACATTAGTAATATGGTACAGCTCCAGGCGGCCATGCAGCTCAGTGGTAGAATTGCTTGTCCAGCACACAGAAGGCCCTGGGTTTGACTGGAAGGGGGTGGGATATATGTGCGTATCTTTTCATGTACTTCCTGGCTAATTGTATATCTTTAGAGATCTGTCTCAAGTCCTGTGTCTATTTTTTTGTTGGGTTCTTTTTGTGTGTGTGTGTATGGGGGTGGTGCTGGGAATTGAACTCAGGACCTTGCACTTGCCAGGCAGGCGCTTCTGCCACTGAGCTACATTCCCAACCTGGATTGTCTTGTTCAGATCTTTATGTACTCAGGATAACAGACCCTTAGAAATGAATGATCAGTAAATATCTTCTCCCATTTTGTGGGTTTTCTTTTCACACCGTTTTCTCCTTTCAGTGGTATTAGGGATTGAACCCAGGGCCTTGTATATGCAAGCCAAGTACTGTACTACTGAGCTAGAATAAACCCTTTTCTCATCCTCTTGGTAGTGCTCTTTGATATACAAGAGTTTTTAAGGTGGGATGGCCAGATAGCTCAGCAAATTAAAATGCCTGCTTAGGCAGACACAGGGGCGGGATTCAATCTTCTGCCATGCAGGCCCTGCCCCCAGGGTGCACTGAGCCAGTGAATGAGACTGGGCATAGTGGTGTGCACCTATAATCCCAGTGCCTGGGAGGCTGAAAAACAGGAGTATCACTCCTAGTCCAATCTGTGTAGTGAGACGCTGTAGATCCTGTACTGAATACATAAGTTTTTAAGGGTTTTTGAGGCAGGGTCTCAGTGTGAGGTCCAGCTGGCCTTGAATTTACCACCTTCCTGCCACAGGTATGGTGGCACACACCTGTAATCCCAGCACTTGGGAGGCTTAAGCAGGAGGATTGCTGCCAAGCTTGAGGCCAGCCTGGGCTACAAACTGAGCTCAAGGCCGGTGTGAATTACCTAGTGAGATCTCCTATCTCAAAAAGAATTCTTCATAATTTTGACTCAGTAAAATATTTCTATTCTTTGCTTTTGTTGCTTGTGCTTTTATGTATCTTAATTAAGAGATATTGCCAGATCCAAGGTGAAGAATTTATCCCTATATTTCCTGTAGAAGTTTTACAGTATTAGATTTTACATTGAGGCATCTGACCCATTCTGAGTTAACTTTTTATGTTATTTGAGGTAAAGGTCCAACTTCTTTTGCATGTGGCTCTACTTGTCCCAACTCCAGTTGTTGAAAAGAGTGTTCTTTCTCCATAGAATGGTCTTGGCAGCCTTATAAAAAGGCAACTAGCTATAGATTTATGAATTTCCTGGATATAGTTTTGTGAGAGTGATTTATTATCATACTTTTTAAGGAGGGAAGTATATGTTTTTCAGTACTGGCAATTGAACCTGAGGCCACTCTTGGACTGAGAGATTTGTCCAACCCTTTTTAAAATCTGTTACCAGGGTTGAGGAGATAGTTCAGGGCACAAGTGCCTGCCTGGCAAGTGCAAGGTCCTGAGTTCAATCCCCGGTTCAAAAAAAAATCTGTTACCTAGGCTGGACTTGAATTTGTAATCCTCCTGCTTCAGCCTCCAGAGTAGCCGGGAATACTTTGTAAGTGTTGCGTAGGATGCTGACATAGCTCAGAAGGGACTCTTCAGAAGGGACCTTCTACCTTAACTGCAGCTCTGTTAATCTTCATTTCTTTAAACATTCATTCTTTGGTGTTCTTTCTTTGCTTTTTAACCACGAAATTCTAATGTTTCATTCTTCCATTCTTTTACCCTTAACAGACAGATGTACAGAAAATTTTGAGAAATGCACGGAAACTACCTGAAAAAACGCAGACATTCTATAAGGTGAGCTGGCCAGAACTGCAGTTTAGAGGGGGAGGGGCAGCCAGGGGCTGTGCAGAGTAGTGAGCCGGGCCCGGAGCTTGAAGATGGCAAGGACGAGTGCTGTGCTGCTGGAGCCTCGGATTTCTCATCAGGAGAGTCAGCGAGAGTGATGGGCATTACAGTCCAGGAAGGGGCAGTGTTGGAAAGGCCAGGTTCTGCACGGTATGAGGGCATACATCTCCCTAGAGAGCCACCACCCTGAGCAGCCTCCTCATGGGTGACCAGTGCAGCTTGTGGAAGTGCTGTATGGGACCAGCTGGGCTGTGCAACTGCGCAGAACAGTCCTGCTGCGCCAGAGCAGCTCCTTGCAGGACAACTGCTAAAACCACACATGTGAGTTGTGAGACGGCAGTCCTCCATGGTGGTGCCTGGCTAATCCCCAGCCACTGGTGGAGATTTCCCTCCCCATCCTTCTGACATTTGGCTGGAGTTCAGTGAAGCACAGCGTAAGGAGTCCAGATTTGCTAGCCTCAACATACAGCACACAGCGGTCCTGGGGCTGGAATCTCCTATAGACACCCTGCTACTTTGCATCTTAACCTCACTGCTTTGACTCATTATTGTCTTCAAGCCTAATTATGTAGCAGGCTGGGGAAATCAAGCAGAATATGCAGCTGTTTATTTATTTATTGGATACAGGGTCTCTTTATACAATTCAGACCCATAGTGATCCTCCTGGTTCAGCCTCCCCAGCCCTGGGATTATAGGCCGGACACAGCATACTGTATCAGGGTTCACACTCTGGTCCTGACACTTGCCAGGCAGGTGCTTAGACTGCTCAGCTATCTCCCTAGCCCAGAATTTGCAGCTTTAATCAGAGCTCAGCAGAGCTGCTTAGCTGGCCAGCCCCCCTTCCCACTGCAGCTGTAAGCCCGGCAGGCCACAGCTGCAGCCCATCTCTCCACAGGTTCCACACGCAGCTGTCAATGTTCTGTCTGCTGTGGCACACCTGTGCCGTGCCCTTCCCTTCATCCTGCTGTCTTTACTAGATGATACAGGGGTGGCCTGAGAGCCCACTGCTCCTTCCTGGCATTCTATAATCCTACACGAGAACCAGAAGGAGCCTCTAGCACCTCACTGCCTTGGCTCCTGCAGCAGACAGGGAGAGGGGTGGTCCTTGCTCTGACACGGCGTGAGACCAAGCGTCTCCACAGCTAACCCAGTCACACCAGGTGCTGGGCAGGGCACTTCCCATTCCTGTGCTTCCATCCCTGTCCCCTGTCACCCCAGTGGCAGTCCTTCCTGCACAGCCTGGCTACTGTGAGCCCACACTGGAGAGGCACCAAAGGGTAAGCGGCCTCTGGGAGTAGAGCAAGCCTCTTCCAGCCCCAACCACCAGAGAGAAGCGTGAGCACCTGAGGTGTGCAGAGCACCTGCTACCATGCCTGCATCCTCGTTCACTGCCGTGTGGACGGCGTGCACGGTCCTCCTCTCTTAGCTGTTGGCTGCCTGTGGAGGAAGCACGCTTAGTGCTGGCTTCTCCGCATGGGAACTGGTGCTCATATAAAAATGCTCCCTGAATGTTGAGGGCCAGCGAGAATGGACCATCAGCTGTGTGCTCACGAAGTACTTTCGGAGAGCACACCTCAGGAACACGGGTCTTCATTGTGTTGCAGGAGCTCAACCGTCTGCGAAAGGCTGCCCTGGCCTTTGGCTTCCTGGACCTGCTCAAGGGTGTGGCCGACATGCTGGAGCGCGAGTGCACGCTGCTGCCAGACACGGCGCACCCTGACGCTGCCTTCCAGCTCACGCACGCTGCCCAGCAGCTCAAGCTGGCTAGCACTGGCACCTCCGAGTACGCCGCATACGACCATAACATCACCCCTTTGCACACAGACTTCTCTGGCAGCAGTGCAGAGAGAATGTGAACTGACACGGAAGGTTAACCTGACCTGAAAAGGACTTGAAAGTACACTCACCTGCACAGCCACCTAGAGGCCTTCCTGAGTCTGGCTCGGCAGTGTCCCTTGCAGGTTGACATGGCCTCACCAGTGTGAGAGGATGCAGGGTAAGGGCCTGGTTGGTTGGCTTAACTCTAGCATTCTGGCCTGGTGTCTCTAAGCTGCTGAGCCCATGAGGGACACATCTTAGGAAGCCTGGAAGGCAGGGCAGAGCCCTGCCTGCCTCCTCCTCAGGAAACACCAGTGAGGACTCTTGTCCTGCAAGTATCCCTTCCTCAGGTGCTCAGCTGTAAGGACATGTTCAAGCCTTGCTGAAGAGGCAGCCCAGGTTGCTTGGGACTTGCTGGGGACAAATTGAATACTGTGGAGTTCCAGAACCTTGCTTAAACTTGGTAAGATATGACAGTAATGCTTGGGTGCTTTTGGTGTATCTTGAGTACAAACTTTTAAACAGCAACCACATATGTATAAAATTACTGTTTTTTTTTAATTAAAATAAAATACTTGATTTTCTACAGCATACTTTCACTGAAAAATTAATGGTCTTTTGTCCCTTGGTCTGTCCTGTCACTTGAATATAGGGACACAGATTAATAAGTCCAGAAGTGTGTTAGGGGTCCATTCTGACCTCTTTGTCTGATCTGCATAAGACCGGGCTTCCTAAGCCACGTTCTTTGCCAGCAGGTCCCACAGACCACTATTCCGAGTTAGATGGGCTCCGAGCCACCCGCTAGCGTCAGGATCTTGGGCAAGTTGTGCCATCTGTGCTGGCGTTGTTCCTACCAGCGATGCTTTCCCAGCTACACTGTGCCTTCAGAAGAGCTCCCTCGGGCTGGCAAGATGGCCCAGCGGTCTAAAGCACCTGCTTTAGGACCGCAGTTGATCCCCAGCACCACATGCTGCACCAGCTCCACTCCCAGGGCAGGCTGAGCCATAACATAAATAATAAAGTTTAAAAAAAAAAAAAAAAAGAACTCCTTGAGGCTTCCACCAGAACTGTTTTTGGTTTACTATGCTGAACTACTACTAGATGATACTTTGCTTACACAAGTTTGAAAACCATTAAATAATTCTAAAACACAAGTTTTTGGAGGATTTTGATTGCAGATGTTTTAATATAAATACAGTCTTCCTCAGCAATAAGGGCACTCTTAACAATCACTAAGAGTATAGGGCTTTGCCACGAGGACACAGCATCTACTACAAAGCTGACTGCCAGTTACAATCAGGAGAGACGACATCAGGTCAGTACAAACAGCTGCAAGTTACAGACGTGCAAAATGCCCTTCAGTGCAGTGAGTTTGTAAAACAGCTTCTGCAAACTGGAAACTTCAGGTCAAAGCTGACCAATCTCCTTTCCTCCAGGAACACAAGACAGCAGAACAGAAAGCGCGACAATGCCTTAAATTCTTTTAGTGCAAGTGTTACTTCTAACACTTATTTTACCTGGTGTATATGGAATGTATCAGAGGAAACATGTACTGATTTGTCTCTACAATGGCCAAGCATACTGGCTAGACTTTAGTTCCCCATTGTGCATTTCCTAGCAGGGATCCCTGGTAAAGGATCAGCAGGTCATTTCCCAGCCAAAATTCCTGCTTTGTTTTCAGTGTCCTACTACAGACAAGAAAGCCAACCCAACAACAGCACAAAAACATATTTTTGAGGTTCAAAATGCATAGCCTCCCCACTCTTTCAGAAGTATGCAGGAAATGGACTCCTTCAGCACGAGGCAATGGAGTCTGACTCTCTTGGTCTGTGCCTGGATTAGACAGTACTGCAGGTGGGCAGGACCTGCTCCAACCTGGACTGTGTTGAGTTTCTAGTGCGCCACAGGTTACATTTTGGGCAGGTCTATCTGTGCCAGTTCAGCCAATGTGGCTTGCATTCTTTTCTGACTCCTACAGCCACCTAAGCTTGGAACTAATAATGTTTTCTAAACAAGGTCTCCTCTTTCTTTAGACTTGAAAACAGTCCTGATTTACCTAGCAATGAAGTGACCATGGTGTTCCAAGGTTCTGCTTGGATTCTCTCAAATCAATGCCCACTCTGGTAAGCACTATAGTTATAAGCACTGTGCTGACAAACACTGTTAGGCTAAAAGATTTCAGGTTCAAAATTGCTCTGCAGCTCTGCAATGACTCAGACTCCTCAGTGACTAAGACTAAGTACAATTGATTTTCACAAAGTCAGTGCCCTCCCTCCCTCCATGCAGGTAATCCTTTGGGTGCAGAATATTAGTTCCTGGCTGAGTCATTTTAATAGTGGTCTGTAGAGCAGTACAGTCTTGCTTTTCTTCACTAATAGGGAAAAAGCAAATCCCAACTGTAAGAGTGCCCAGTAGCTGTGCAGACAGAGTGCTGGAACCGTCTCTGGCATATACAGAACAGAGTGGGTTGGGGCAGAGCTTGTGCTGCCATTAGCTGCATACACAAGAATGAACCTATTGTCAGGTATCAGGAATCCATGTCATGCAAGTACTACACCAAGATAAAACAGCAAATTCAGTAATGTTACTGTGGAAAGGGAGATAGCCTCACTGAGTTTAATTGTTTAACTTTTTAAAAAACATTTACATCAGTACAAGAAGGTAAAACTGTAAGAATCACAGATTAGGCTCAAACTGGCAAGGTGCCTTGGAAATCTGATTAGTGGACCTTTTTCTTTTTTTGTCCATACCGCCGCCTGCGCTGTTTATAAAGATGACGAAAATTTATATATAACCCTGCAAAAGAAAAGAGAGATGGATTATAGGGGCCTGAGGAGATAGCTCCATAGCACAAGTACATCCCTGACAAGTACAAGGTTGTGAGTTCGAACCCTGGTCCCACAAAAAAAAAAAAAAAAAGAGATGGATTAGAATGACAATCTTTGTTGTAGCCAGAAGCTCCTGTGGGGCTGGACTACTTGTGTTTTCATGTCCAACAGCACTGTTTACTGCAGTGGCTCAGGAAGGATAACTTAGAGCAAATCAGTAGTGTGCACCATAGACAGGCTGATTCCTTCGGCAGGCGATTGTAAGTTAATCTTGTCCCACATTTTATTATGCAAATTTCAAGCAAAAGCTTTGATAGCCAGCACCATCTGCACCTGTGCTTCTGTCCTGCATCACATCCCTACTGCCCGTCTCTCTGACTGGCCATGTCCTTGCGGAAGCATTTCAAAGCTAGAGGCAGATCCTTCCACCCATGTGCATGCCTTAAGTACCGTGCAGTACTGCTGGTCTTTCTTCCCCTTGGGTTTACAATGAAGACACAAATCTGAGGTGTAAAAATAACCTACTTTTAAACTCAGGGCCCCTTTAAGAACATATTTTAGTCTAAAATGGACGGCACAAGCCAGCCATACCACATAGTCCCGGCTATTTGAGAGCCCAGGTGGAGAGATCACTGTCAGTTCAAGGCCTGCCCAACAGCAAATGAGATCCCTTTTCAAAATCAAAGCAGATAAAAGGGTTGAGACACTTTGGCAATAAGTCGAATGCAGTAATTAGGAACCACAGGGTTTCAAGGTCAGAAATTTTAATCCTGCTGGGCCACTGAGTAGGTTCTGAGTTGCCTCACTTTTATGAAAGTGTCAGAAATATTTACTTATAAACTTACTATGAAAAATTGAGTGCAGAAGTACCTTGATGTAAACAGAAATGTTAGCTGCTTGGCACACTGCTTCAAATTTATAAATGTAAATTTAGGACTTGAGTTTGAAGAGTAAGAAAACAACTATTTACATGATCTGGCTATGTCTAGCTGGCCCTCAAAGCCGCCTGCAGTCATAGCTGGGGCTTTTCCAGAGATGGCTGGACCTACGGTGCATGATGCTGGGATTAGGGGTGGGTGACTGCTCCATCAGCCCCTGACTGACTTGGTGCTGCTCTAACCTGGAAGCCTGGATACAATGTCAGGTCGGAGGAGGCTAGCGGTGTCCTTTGCTTGCTTCTTTTGCTACCTTCTGCTGCCAGGGAGCGCCTTTCTCTTCAACGATGCCCCCTGCCACGGCACCCTGCCTCGGAGCCAGCTGACCATGGACTGAAACCTCTACAAACTGTGAGCAAAAGAAACCTCTCCTCCCCTAACTTGTGGGTGTTTGGTATGCTAAGACATCGTCCACTACAGGCAAACTGCATACAAAATCCTGACAGGTGCACAATACAAAGAAAGGTTACTAATATTAGAGCATATTAAAATACTTCTAAGCCGGGCGTGGTGGCTCACGCCTGTAATTCCAGCACTTGGGAGGCTGAGGCAGGAGGATTGGTGCAAGTTCAAGACCAGCCTGGGCTACAAAAGTGAGTGCAGGACCAGCCTCAACTGCATAGCGAGACCCTGTCTCAAAAAGACAAAAAAAAAATAAAATAAAATACTTCTACCTCTCTAACTCTGCAGTAAAGTACTTTAAATATCCTCCAAAGCTTATTCCATTTCAATACTTTCATTTGTGCCCATGCACAGAGCCTAGTTACCAGGCAGGAAATTCTTTTACCTTCCTCCCTTCAAAGTCTAAAACATTTTAGGTTAGAAGCCTTTCTGAAGTAGAACATACGCTTTGCTGCAGTAGAAAACAAGAAGCAAAGGTTACCTTCTGCAAGTGGCCCGGGCTGTGTTGTGTGTGATGTCCTGTGCAGCTCCGAAGCTCCAGGCCCCTTCCCTGGCACCACAGGCCCAGGGCACCTCAGGCTCCTCTCCCATCTGGGGTAGCTGGCCTCCAAGAGGACCAAAACTACCTGTCCTCCTTCAATCTTTGCATTTGTAAAAGTTTACTTTTTTTTCCTCCTTTAGTTCTTAGTTTTTATGAATTAAGACTTTTTTTTTTTTTTATTTTATGTAAATACAAGAAAGCATGTC
Source organism: Myocastor coypus (assembly GCA_004027025.1). Classification (NCBI taxonomy): domain Eukaryota; kingdom Metazoa; phylum Chordata; class Mammalia; order Rodentia; family Myocastoridae; genus Myocastor; species Myocastor coypus. The sequence continues at coordinate 17,491 of PVJA010018880.1, forward strand.
ACACATGATCAGCAGGGCACTTCCCTACCATTACCTAGAAAGCTTTATGACAACCTCTGAGTTTTTCCTTGTTGCCAGCTGTACTGCCTCTCTAACATCTAAATAAGGAATGTGCTACTAAAGCTAAAGATGAACTTCCTACTCTATTTCATTTATTTACCATTAAGTTTTTAAATTATGAGATGAGGTCCTGCTATGTTGCCCACACTAAGCTGAAACTTCTGAATTCAGGTGATCCTTTCTCAGCCTCCCAATCAGCTGATTTGACATGCATGTTTTACCACCATGTCTGGCTCCCAACTCTTAAAATGGCTCTTTAAGGGGCTGGGGAGATAGCTCCGTGGCACAGGTGCCTGCCTGGCAAGTGCAAGGTCGTGAGTTTGAACCCCAGTCCCACCAAAAAAAAAAAATAAATAAATAAAATAAAATAAAATGGCTCTTTAGATCCTAACTCAAAAAGACATGTTAGCTACAGTGGCCAATGCATATAATCCCAGCACTCCAGAGGCTGAGACAGGACTGCTGCAAGTTTGAGAAAAGCCTGAACTACATAGCAAAATCCTACCTCAAAGAGTGGATGGATGGATGGATGGGCTAGAGATGCACCCAGTTCAGTCCTCAGTACCACGGTTGGGATGGTATGTCAGATTACCGAGAGCACTTCAAGAACATGATTCAACCACTGGATTCTTAGGAAGGAATATTTATGTACCACAGCATAATCTGCTAGTGGGTTTGTTTTGGTGAAGTAAATTTTCTCTGTCTCTATATTACTCCTTTAGAAAGAATTCATTTTGTTTCTTACAGGGTCTTTTTGGTTTATTGATTTGGTTTGGTGTTTGAGACAGGATTTTACCATGTTATTGTAGGCTGACCTTAAACACACTATGTAATCCTGGTTGGCCTTCAGTTCAGAGCAGTCCTCATGCCTCACTCATCCTGCCAAATGCTGGGGTTACAGGCATGCACCAGACACCCAACAAACAAGATAACTCTAACTTTGAATCACTTAACTCTCCCCTTTAAGAAGTGACAAGGAAAAGACTATCACAGAGTTAATACTTACCTAAAAATAACATTATAAGATAAATCTGAAGAAAAAATGAAAATCTAACTTTGATTTTCATTGGATATGGCAATGTAAAACTGAATCTTCCGGTTTCGTTGAATACTGGAATGGACTGGATCACTGAGACAGCTGAAAACAGAGACAAGAGCTCGTCAAGAGCAAATGAAGGCAGCACATGGGGACAGGCTGGCCAGCCCCAGCGCCCGAGACTGCAGTCTGGGTGTGCAGGATGCACCCCTCCTCCCTTTGTGCTTTCTGCTCCTTGAGTTCCTCAGAGGCCTCAGAGCCACCAATAGGAAGATGAAGGACAATACTCGTGGCCCCTGGCTCCTGTGTCCTGGCCCCCAAAATGGAAGAACACCCCAATTCATTCAGTAAATGTCAGAATAGAGTGAAGTCATTTAATAAGAATGAGCCCCAGAGGGCCAGGGAGATAGCTCAGCAGCATGAACACCTGTCTGGCAAGTGCAAGGTCCTTGGTCCCCAGAACCAGAAAGAAAGAAAGAAAAGAAAAGAAAAGAAAAGAAAAGAAAAGAAAAGAAAAGAAAAGAAAAGAAAAGAGAGAGAGGCAGGGAGGGAGGGAGGGAGGGAGGAAGGAAGGAAGGAAGGAGAGAATGAACCCTGGAGAATTTAAAATATATAACTGAAGCATGCAGTACACAACCACTCAGCCAGCTTCCAAACGTCACACAGACTTCCAGCACTCCCTGGAATACGGTGGCTACCACGAGCTCTAAGGGAGGTGTGACCAAGAACACAGTCTTGGAGAAGTCCAGTGCCTCATCTACCAGGCCAAGGCCCAGAAGAGGCAGGAAGAAGGGACTGGCTCGTCAGTACCTGTGCCCTTGCAGTAAAGCTACAAGACCTGGGCTTCCCAAAAATACCTTCTGCCAAGCACCCCAGCGGGTACAGAGGTATCCAAACAGTGTAACGCAGCCATGTGAGCACTTTCCAGTCCATGTCAATGCAGGAAAGCATGTAGAAGGGATACCTGTGGAGGACAAGGATACAGTGTATGTCAGGGGCCACCTGGGTTCTGAGCGAAGGAAACCTAGAACATCATCACAGGGACACAGAAGCACCCATTCTTATTCGCAACATATAATGTCTTCAGAGGAAAAAAGAGTCCTGGGCTGTCCACCCAAAACCTCACCAAGAGACTCGCGCAGTCAAGGCCCCAAGCCAAAGTTTGACAGGAAGCTCTTGGTCTAGTGCATGGGCTGAATGCTAACAATGTCTCTAGCTTTATCCCTAGCCCTTATCTATGATCCTGTGGGTGAAGATGGCAGACTTTTTGTCTCTGGATAAATGAACTGTTACCCAATTAAAATACATTAAAAGCCTATAATCTAGAATCAGACATACTATGTCATAATAAAGCTGTTTCTTCCTAAATAGTTAAAGTTCACAGTAAGAACCTCGTCAGTACCGTTACATACACAGCAAGGTTAAGATATGACTCAGGCTGCTACTGCTGTGCCCTCATTAGTAACTGTTAGAATGTCAGCAAACATACCAAGAGCCAGGAGGCCAATCTACACCATCTCTGCTCCACCTGAATGGAGCAAATGAAGGCAGCACACATGGGGAGAAGCCAGCCAGCCCCAGTGCCTGTGACTGCTATGTGTGTGTGTTGGACACACCCCTCCTCCCTTTCTGCAGAAAGGTGCTGCTCTGCACAGGAGCAAGGAAGAAGGAAGGGACTTGGGGAGCTGGCGGAGAAGAGCACTACTTAAAAATGGATCAGGTCTTAAAACCGCCTTTCTCCTAGTGGTAACCGAGAATGGAAAAACTGGGTAAGCAGCCAACTCCAAAGCGCAGACAGACATCTTGTGGTGAAACATTCGTGTCCTATCTGTCATCCCCGCTAGCAGGCCAAGCTGACTCGTCTGTCCAACCTGGATGGCTCTGCCCACCTTGTGCTAGGACAGCTCCTCAAGAATTTTCCTTGTGGATGGACTCTCAGGACTCTGCCACACACAATCAAGAGCCTCAACGGCAAGAGATGGCTCTTTCTCTTTTCTGGCTCACTCCTTCCACTCCTCTGAGTCCCAAACCACATGAAACTCTGGCCAAGAAAGCCACTCCCCTGAAGAAGGGAGCTGCTCCTGAGAGGGACAGGCACTGAAACGTCCACATCCTTGCATTTCCACCCACCTGAAAATCTCAACTGCGCTCCACAAATAGAACACAAAGAAAACCACAGCCTTGTTTTGCATTTCTTCCATGGTGCCAAAGATGATAAACAGAATGAAATTTCTTCCAAGAAGCTATTAAAAAAAAAAAAAAAAAACGAGAAAAATTTTAAAATATATACAAGGTGCAACTGAGATGTGTTTAAATTTGAGTTATTACTATAAAAGATACATTGCCATTGTTCTACCTCAAAATTCTCCCTCTTGCCTCCCACACACTTATCATTCTGGCCACTTTTTGCAGCAATTCTGAAAGTCCTCTTTCGTGAGTGTCTTTAGCTGTGCTGTTGTAGCTGCCTCAAAGTCCTAAATTCATGCAAAGTGTTTACCCTCCGTGTCATTTTGATTTGGGGAAAGAGCCAGAAGCTACACAGTATTTGACTCAGTGAGCAAGGTAGGTGAGGGCGTGTCATGCTTCTACCAGCCTGCCTTTCTACTGGACGATATTTGGGAGCAGCATTCACTGTATTTTTTATTACATCTCATAAAGACACTCACACAAACCAGACTTCAGAACTGCTTCACAAAGTGGTGAGAACAAGGAGGTAAGTGTTCACAGTGAAGGAAGTACTCCAGGGTTGCGTTCGTGGCAGTGTGGCCTCTACTGTAAGAAAATGTTTCCACATTCACTGTATTTTCTGATCACTCCTTGTACATAAGTGACATATATTTACCTATCATATAAATGTGTTATCTAAAATGCAACACCACTAAATACAAGTTAAAATGAAAAGGCCTCAGCTGAACTAGTTTAACTCTACTCCAGCTTTGATAAAAGCACCCACACAAGTCTTTCTGGGTAGACAAGTACTTTTGTGTGTGTGTACCTAGTGTTAAAACACATGCATATCCTCAAACATAGTGTAAAGCATGACTATTTGTGTCTGCCTAACACACATTAATGCCCCCAACCCTCTGAGCACGCCAGTAAGTTACTGGTACCTGTCTATCACCCCACCCTGCTTCACTGGTTATGCCTGCTGGCTCTTGCTCATAATGCCTTGTTTTCAGTAGTTGTGTTTCATCTGCCTTACGGTCTTTGACCACAGGCCTCTCATTTTCCTTGAAGTAATACTGGGAATTCTTTCGAACCTGAGCAAAGATATTTCTTAGAGAAAAGACTTGTGCTTGTCACTTCTGTATTCTGAGGGCAACAGCAGTTGATGATCATTATTTTGTTTCGGTTTTGTTTTTTGAGACGGGGTCTTGCTATGCTGCTGCTGCTCCCAGCAAACCTTTTGCCTCAGTCTCCTGTGTTGGGATTACAGGCAGGTGCCACCACACCCAGCTTAAGGTTCACTCCATTCATTTATTCATTTATTTATTCATTCATTTATTTTTGAAGGTTCACTCTGAATAAGATTTATGACTAGAGAATTTTTTAAGCACTGAGAAGTTATGAATTTACATCAGAAATCTTAAGGATATTTCCCCAGCTCTGGCAGGATCAACATTAGAAACAACTGTGTTCTTACAGACGGCTCATGGCCTGGGTGAGGTGGGGCAGGGCATCTAATTCCCATCAGACAGTTCCTTTGACTCTTTCCTGGGAAAGCACTTATTAACTTCAATACTTGTGTCAGAACCTAGTCTTTGTACCTTTTATGCCTTGTGAGTCTAACAAAGCGAAGTTTAAGTTCACTCTTGGTGTTAGGAATCTCAGAGCTCAGCCTCTCCACAGAGGTGCTGGCAGTTACCTAGCTCATCAGAGCAGCTGATACTTCTTTGCTGCCTCTAGCATTTTCAGCATGAGAGTTCACCAGGCCACCTAATCTGGCTGTGTATTTCTTAAAAAAGAATCCTTTAACCTGTTTTTGTAAGACATGTACATACAATCTTATTACTCCACAGTTACTTGATCACAAAAGGTTTTCTCATCAGACCACTTTGGCTAGATACTGGGCCTGCGATCTCAAAGGACAAGAAAAAGAAAATGCTCCCTCTAGTTTCCTAAGCTCCTGTTCTATGTGCTCTCTTACGTGCACGCTTCCTCTGAGGCAGGAAATGGCGCTGCAGCTGCTCCTGCCCTCAAGGGGTGCAACTACTTCTCACCCTGTGTGTAGAGCCCGCCTTCCGGCCCTGTGCTCAGCCTCCTGTGGCCACTTCAGCTCTTGGCCACTGTGTTCAGCCTGCAGGACTCCCCAGCCCACAAGCGGTAAGAAGGCACTCAGCCTGTCCCTCCCATTCTGCCCTAAAAAGTCTACTCTAATCCTCATTCATGATAATCCTTGATATATGCAGTACATTGTTCCATATTAGATCACTTACAATCCTCTTTTATTGTTTTTAAACTAAGCAGCCTTTTTCCAAGGGCAGAAAACCTAGAAATAAAAAGGCAATATAGAATAATAAGTTTGTCCCCAATTCATGGAACAGCTTAGTATTTTCTTATCTTTTTTACGAACAGTTAATGCTCTTTCTTTTTCTTCTAATTTTGCATGCTTCTATCTGGTAATCTGAACAGCTATTTTGAAGACATGAATTTGCAATGTAACAACCACTATTGAATTTCTATCATCTTTCTGAAATTCTGTATCATTTTTAATTTTTTTTGGGGGGGTACAAGGAATTGAACCCAGAACCTTGTATTTGCAAGGCAGGTGCCAATGCTGCTGAGCTATATCCCTGGACCCTGATAGGGTTTTAAAGTTATTTTTTACTCGCTTTAAAAAATAAATAACAAGGGCCCAGCGGAATGGCTCAGTGGTCTAAAGCGCCTGCTTGGGAAAGCTTGGGCGGCTTCAGGGACCACAGTTCGATCCCCGGCACCACATGCTGCCCCAGCCCTGCCCTCGGGATGGGCTGAGTCGGCCATAAAAATGAGTGAATAAACAAACAAAGGTTCTGTAACAAGAAAAAATAAAATAAGTAAAATAAAATAAAATAAATAAATAAATAAATAACAATAAAAAGTGGGGAAATAATTATATAAATAATATTAAGCTGCTCTACCTTACAACTGATCCTATTAGAACACAATAGCTGGTAGACTAACCAGCAGTCTCATGGCCCTGCATCAGCAGATGGTAATTATTGGCACGTGGTCACACAGCAAAGAAACAGGACAAAGGGGAAAAGACTCTGCTGCGCGACTCCTGACAGCAGTCACCACAGGAAACAACACAACTTGGGGGGGGTTTCCCCACTCTTGTCAGAAGAGCCATATCTGTACACAAAACAAAGTTCAAAGGGTCATGAATTCCTAGATTTTTTTTCTTTTTTTGTGGGGGTTTTGAGACAGGGTTTCTCTATGTAGTTTATGTTGGCCTTAAACTCACTAATGTAGCCCAGACTGGTTTTGACTCGAAACAGTCCTCTTGTCTCAGCCTCCCAAGTGCTAGATTACAGAGGTACACCACCAAACCTGGCTCAGATTTTTGACTGCTTTTGTCTACACAAGGCATTGCTAACCAAAGAGACTGAGGGGAGGTTTTCCTGCACTACATTTGAAGCTCATTTCAGACTTTTGTGATTCCATGAGGATGTTATAAACCATCAAAGAAGCCTGAAAAGTCTACTTTGGAAAGTATCCCTGAAATTTAAATACTTTCTTCCTGTTCAAGTAAAATAGTGCTATTCCCATGCAAACAGGTAGTTTTATAACTCAGACCAACAAATGCTTACACACTGACATGACAAATCCTAAACTCTTCTATCCCACCCTTGAGCTCAGCTACTCAGTACCTGTAGGAGAGAAGGTATCACTGGTGAGCTGGTGACTCCAATTGCTGCATTGATGGTCTCCACAGCTGCCAGCATCTGGCAGAAATACATCATGTCAGCCACACTGTGAAATGTGTCATAGAAGGACTCTGCGGTACAAACATATGGAGTCAGGGTGAATGGACTAATAAATGTCAACAGCATCACTCTCCTAAGGGCTTCAGAGAAGACAGCGCATATCCAGGCCTACTCAAGGGCCTGACCTAACCAAGCTGGTTTCTGGTTAGCAGAAGGTTAACACAGTAACTCAGAAAATATAGGATGCCTGATTCGCCAACTAGAGAACACAAGCAATGCCTCCAAGTCACTGTGACAATCAAGACACAGTGCCAAGCTGGCCATTTCAAAATGCCCTCACAGAAGGCAAAACTGCCCCAAATAACAAGGATTCATTATCCACATATTTGTGACCTAAATCCTTAGCAGAAATTATAGCTGAAAATTATCACTAATTAACCAACAATTTATAAAATTAGCCTTCAATCAAAATCTGTCCCCACTTAAGACCAGGCCTGTTTGTCACATCCGTGTCTTGGTCTGCCCAAGTCTTCCTCACCACTGCTTTGCCTTCATCAAAATCTCTGAAGGAGTACAACACTTCTTTTTTTTTTTTGTCTTTTTGAGACAGGGTCTTGCTGTACAGTTCAGGCTGGCCTTGAGCTCAGTTCTGTAGCCCAGGCTGGTCTTGAACTCTCACCGATCCTCTCGCCTCAGCCTCTGGAGTGCTGGGATTATAGGCGTGTGCCACCACGCCCAGCTGAGTACTACACTTCTAAAGTGAAGACAGTAGCCAGGCCATGGTGGTGCACGCCTGTGATCCCAGCACTTGCGAAGCTGAGGCAGAAGGATCAGTGCAAGTTCGAGACCAGCCTGGGCTACAAAAGTGAGCTGAAAGGAGCCCAGCAGGATGGCTCAGTGGTCTAAAAGCACCTGCTTAGGAAAGCTTAGGCGGCTGCAGGGACCAGTTCGATCCCCAGCACATGCTGCGCCAGCCCTGCCCTCAAGGCAGGCTGAGTCGGCCATAAAAATAAATAAACAAACAAAAGTTCTGAAACAAGAAAAAATAAATAAATAAAATTTAAAATTAAGAAAAAAAAAAAAGTGAGCTCAAGGCCAGCCTGAACTGCATAGTGAGACCCTATCTCAGAAAGACAAAGAAAGAAAGAAAGAAAGAAAGAACGAACGAACGAACGAACAGTAGCAACAGGGAACTTCTCCAAATGCACACAGACACTGAAGAGTGAGGATCTAGAGCAGCAAGAGTGGGAACCAACCTATGTGCCCCTGCAGGAGCCTCACACGCAAACAGATGAATGAATGAAAGAAACTTGTTAATATTTTTGCAAAAATCATCCAATTCATAATTTACTATAAAATCAAGTGTGACACTGCAAAAAGTATACACTGCTGTTTGACTAATTCCTTCGGGAATTTTAATACAAAATTTACAACTTAAAACTATGCTATATGTAAGATAAAAATTTGATTTTCATGATTTTAAATTTGACTTTTCAAGACTGTTATGGTTGGGAGATAGCTCCATGGCAAGTGCCTGCCTGGCAAGTACAAGGTTGTGAATTTGAACCCTGGTCCCACAAAAAAAAAAAAAAGACTGTTATGGTTTATGTCTAGTTGTCCCCCCAAAGCCTCATGCAAGCATGGGGCAGGGACTTCTATAGACTGAGTCTTGATTCATGAGTCACTGGGATTATGTATTTTAGTACAGATCAGATTATCAGTCTGAGTACTGCTGGGGATTATAGGTGTGGCCTGAGGTGGACAGGCTAAGGCAGAGCGCCTGATGTAATTTAAAGAGATAGAGGGACAGACTCGCACTGTTGTTCTCTGCTGTGTTGGTTGGTCAGTCGCCTCTGTCACAATTGTTGCTGTGTTGCCACCATGAACTGGATGCTCTCTGCCCTGTTCCTCTCAGCCTTGGGCCAGCTGAACATGGACTGAAACCTCCAGTAACTGTGAGCTAATAAACCTTTCCTTCCTTCATTTTGAGTGTCGGGTATTTGTCCCAGCAACAAGTAAAAAGTAACTAAGACAAAGACTAAATCTCTATCAAAATACTTTTCTCTTTATACAGAAATGTTGATACACATTAAGTGGCAGTTTCATGGATCAATAATCTTAGAAAAATGAAGATCTCTTATAATTTGTTGTTTTTGTTTTTTTGAGATAGGGTCTCACTGTGTAGTCCAGGCTGGCCTTGAATTCCTTATGTAACTCAGGCTGGCCTTGACCTCATGGTGATCCTCCTGCCTCAGCCTCTCCACTGCTGTCATTATAGGCATGCACCACCACTCCAAGTACTTTGAAATGGAAACTGTTACCTAAAATTTGGCACATGGTAGATAAAAATAAGATCTTAGCACTCTGACTTTATGAGAAATTCATCTATTTCAATTAAAGAATATATATTCAGTTTCTAAGATAATAAAGAAAGGTAGTAACATTAAAATGTTTCCAACAGTACATTTCAGAATAGGGTACAGAATTATATATACACTATACTTACCTACAAGGGAAACAAAAGACCAGAAGGAAATATATGGAAGCATTAACAGTAATAGGAAAAAAGCTTACTCATTTCTCCCTACATGTCCACCTCATGCTTTTTTTTTTAAATGTGAATGCTTTTTATTTTTTTCTTGTTTCAGAACTTTTGTTTGTTTGTTTGTTTGTTTTTATGGCCAGCTCAGCCTGCTCTGAGGGCAGGGCTGGTGCAGCATGTGGTGCTGGGGATCGAACCTCCGTCCCTGCAGCTGCCCAAGCTTTCCTAAGCAGGCGCTTTAGACCTCTGAGCCATCCTACCAGGCCCTCATGCTTTCTTAAATAAGGATTTCACCTCTATAATTAGAAATAAGTTTTTCGGGGCAACCTGCTCGGGTCCCCTTCTGTCCCTCTTCCCAGACAGAGGCTTTCTTTCTCTTAATAAATCTATTCTGCTAAAAAAAAAAAAAAAAAAAAAAAAAAAAAAGTTTTTCAAGGTACTTTTCTGATTTTTCTGTAATTATCACTTACTTTATAATCATAAAAAGCATTAGTAATTTACAATGTTTATGTTTTCAAAAAAGATTTGCCTATAGTTCTGAGTCTTTCCTCAGAACCAATCTATAAAAGTCAAAGTTTCCAGGCCTATTTCCTCACTCATTATTCCACCAGCCTGCCTCAGAAGGCTACAGGAGGGCCCAGCGGAATGGCTCAGTGGTCTAAAGTGCCTGCTTGAGAAAGCTTGGGCGGCTTCAGATACCGAGGTTCGATCCCCGGCACCACATGCTGCACCAGTCCTGCCCTCAGGGCGGGATGAGCCAGCCATAAAAATAAGTGAATAAACAAACAAAGGTTCTGAAACAAGAAAAAAAAAAATATATATATATAAATAAAATCTTAAAAAGGCTACAGGAAACAAGAGCTATGGCAGCACCGCGGAAGCCCCACAGTGCAAGCACACAGGGATGCTGCTGCCTTCCAAGGCAAAGAACACCGTGCTGGGAGAGTGGACAGCCAAACTACTAAGAAGGGAAAACTAGCCCTGAAGGTCCATACTTGCCTTTTCCAAAGATAAAGAACCGCACTGTCAGATTAACGAAGACCCAGGAGAATCCCAAGAACTGCACAAAATTATACATGAACAGGTAGCCTTTCTTCAGGTTTGTGAGCGCTGAAAAGCAAACAAGGCAGTAAGCTGTAACCCAGCTGTCCCGCAGGACAGGCATGCTTGGGGCACGTCTGCAGGACTGCAGTCCCATGTCCTACCTGGTGCCCCAAGACCCCACCAGATATCTGACCCAGGTCTTCTGAGCCTGGGCTCCCACTCCAATAAAGAAACTCGAGGAAAATCTATGCCGAATGTGATTTCCTTGGTATGCTTTCAGCAGCCTTTCCTTCAGCAGTTGGAGACGTAAGAATACAGTCCCAACAAACTGATAAAAAATATCACTAGCAAAGAACAACTGAGGGTCTTCAGTGGCACTGCAGTCAAGTTCTCTGCACCCACTCTAGTTACCATAATACAATCTAAGGTTTCTTATTTTCTGGATTTTTTTTTTTAGGACCCAGGATAAACTAGCTCAGAGACACAGAAACATTGTAAGTGAAAAACAACAACCCTGCTATTTGGCCATACAGTATATTCAGTTACTTGATCATTAAGAACACCTGTGATGTGCCAGGTCCTGAGAGGGCATGAGGAGGGCACCAGGTTGGTGAGAACATGATACTGCCATCTGGGGCCCATACCCTGAAAGCTACCTTGCAGCTGCAGGTGATGAGCAAAGTCATGCAAGATTTTCCAGGTGAAAGCGCCTGACATTAGGCCAGGGTGGTCAGTAGCAGACAGGTCTATGGGGAGACAATGGCATGTGACCCAGGCCCTGACAGGCAGGCAGAATGAAGACAGAACCACAGGAGGACAGTGTCAAGCTACCAGGCAGGAAACTAAGGGTGTGGGTCTTGTCTGCAGTGAAGCGTTCACAAAGGGTCAGCCAATTACAGAGTAAAAGAAGTGAGGAGCTTAGAGATATGGCAGGGTAAAGAAAAGGACAGAGGACAAGAGTAGAGCCGAGGTGTTCAGGTCGTGGTGCTGCCCGTGTGTTCTGCCTGCGCGCACACTGCACACACTTGGTAGGTGCTGACACCCTTGCCCTAGGAGTGCGCACAATCAGGACAGCCTGGTCCTAACTGTCTAAGACTTCCAGCAACATTTAACTAAAAGTTTTTCTTCAAAGTTACAAAAATTATGTGCTCTCATCATGAAGATTTCTTTCACCAAGAAACTTTTTCAGGGCCTGGCGGGATGGCTCAGCAGTCTAAAGCGCCTGCTTGGGAAAGCTTGGGCGGCTTCAGGGACCACGGTTCGATCCCCGGCACCACATGCTGCACTAGCCCTGCCCTCAGGGTGGGCTGAGCCGGCCATAAAAATGAGTGAATAAACAAACAAAGGTTCTGAAACAAGAGAAAAAAAAAAAAAAAAGAAACTTTTTCAAGGCCTGGGGAGATAGCTCAGTGGTATAGTAAGTGCAGGGTCCTGAGTTTGATTCCCAGTGTTGAAACTCTCTGAGTTTGCTGCGCCAGCACACAACTATAATCCTAGCACTTGGGGAGGCTACAAGTTTAAGGCCAGCTTGGGCTACATAGTGAGATCAAGGCAAGTATGAACTATATGGTAAGACCCTATCTCATTTTTTGTTTTTTGGGTTTTTTTTGTTTTGTCTTTTTAAATCAGGGTCTCACTATACAGTTCAGGCCGGCCTTGAGCTTGCTTTTATAGCCCATGCTGGTCTCCAACTTGTACCGATCCTCCTGCCTCACCCTCCCAAATGCTGGGACTACAGGAGTGTGCCACCACACCCAGTGAGACCTTATCTCATAAAAACAAAAGAAAAAAAAAAAAACTTCAGATGAGCAGGGGCACAGCTCTGGCACAGTGGCATGTCTGGGTGCATGCCTGCTGTTCCTCCTCTCCTCGGCCCCTGCTTCTTCCCCTGCTGCCCACCCACTGCTGGAGAGGGCTGCCCAGCTGCCAGGAGCTCCCAAAGCTACAGGTGGTGAATACTCTACTGGGAAATAAAAAAGTACTCCAAGAATAAGAAGTATGCCTCCCACATTTGTCACCTAAGTGATGATGCCACTGGTTCTGTGAAAAGTGGAAGGAGAAATCTTTTGGAAGATGATTCAGAAAAAGAGGACTTTTTTCTGAGGGAACCATCAGGACTAAGATTTGGACCTAGCAATGACAAAATCAAGGCTGTTCCGAATCAGGCGGATGAAGGTACTGGTGGCATGCCAGAAAACATTACAAAGGTAACAGAGAGGGGAGAGACTAGACAAACTACAACACAAGCCAGAAAGCTTACTGGACAGTACAACTGCTTTTAGCAACAGATCTAAACAACTTTGAAGGCAAATGCAGTGGCGCGGATGCAAAATAAAAGCCCTCATGGGCTTTTTGCTAGTCACTTGATCTGATGGTGGAGCGCCTCGTTCAACAACATCTGGGACATAATTGTTAATAATAGCTGCATAGTTTAAATGAAACATGCATATAACTTTCAAAATTTCTTTTTCAAAAAACTAGTAAGAGGCAAGTATCACTTCAAATTGGAGCACTGAGAATATCCAATTATTTTCTTCCCTTCCAAAAAAATGTACTTTGAATAATTATATAAAGTAAAGATAACTATTATGCTATATTCCAAGGATCTAATTTGAAACTAGGTATTTGCCAGTTCATTATTTGTGTATACGGCCAAACACTGAATGACAACGTTTTATACTACTACTTTAGTGGCTTCAGTTCTTGCATCTTTGCACCAAGATGGGGGTCAGGCTAAGAGTACCAAAACCTACATAGAGAACCAAATCATTACACTAAATAAGATCCAGAACCACTCCACCAGTGCTGCGCAGGTGCCATTCTTTTTATAATCTGATTGCTCTATACTCAGGTTCCATGTGCTTATGGGTACAGCAAAAACTAATGCTTCTACCTTTGACTATAACTAAAAACATTCCAATAAACCTACTTTTCACTGTAAAAAGAAAAAGAAACTTCATGAATTTCAGTAAATTAGCTAAAGATTTCTAATATTCTAAAAATCATGTAAAAATTTTTACATTTCTAAAGTGCATTCCTTTAAAAAATTAACTTTTAAAAAATTAAGTCTCTGGGGCCCGGTGGGATGGCTCAGTGGTCTAAAGCCCCTGCTTGGGAAAGTTTGGGCGGCTTCAGGGACCTCGGTTCAATCCCCGGCACCACATGCTGCGCCAGCCCTGCCCCCAGGGCGGGCTGAGCCGGCCATAAAAATGAGTGAATAAACAAATAAAGATTCTGAAACAAGAAAAAAAATAAATAAATAAAAATTTTAAAAATAAATAATTAAGTCTCTGAGTGGCCTTTTTATGTTGTTAACCTTTATCTCTAGTAATCTCCCTTCTACTTTTCTAAAAGAATATTTCTCTAAATTAGTGGCAAAAGGGAAAATGACGTTTAAAAATTCTTTCAAAACAAACTTATTTTTAATGTATTTTAGTGGGCTGGCCAGGTAGCTCAGTGGATTAAAGCACCTGCAAGAAGGCACAGGGCCCTGAGGGTTCCATCCCCAGGCCTGCTGTGCCAGTCCCATGGGGTCTACACCCTATAGACTTTTCCGTAAAATACCAAAAAAAAAAAAAAAAAAATTATTTAGTATAGGGTCCATAGAGTCTCACTACACAGATGAGACTCATAGTGATCCTCCTGTTTTCAGCCTGCCAACAGCTGGAATTACAGGCATGTGCCACCACGCCCAATCTCAGTTACTGTCTCAGTGCTCCCCAGGGGGCAGGGACCAAATCTTGGTCCCTGTGCCTGCCTAAGCAGGCACTTTGGTCTGCTAAACTACCTGGACGGCCCTAAAACAAACTTAGTTAGAACCCCAATGCATACAGTACAAAATAGAGCTGCTGGGCCAGTGAGATGGCTCAGCGGTCTAAAGCACCTGCCTAGGAAAGTTTAGGCAAGTGCAGGAACTGCTGCTTGATCCCTGGCACCACATGCTGCGCCACCCCACCCCAGAGCGGTCTGAGCCGGCCATAGCCCAAATAAATACATGAGGTTTAAGAAACATGAAATAGGGGCTAGGGTGATAGCTAGCTCCATGGCACAAGTGCCTGACTGGCAAATGCAAGGTCATGAGTTTGAACCCCGGTCCTACCAAAAAAAAAAAAAAAAGAAAGAAAAGAAAAAGAAAGTTAAAAAAGAGCTGCTGACTGCAATCACTCTGTTGGGGTGACCTGCCCCTGCAAAGTGTTCCCAGGAATCCCTGGGGGAGCATAGTACATAGTTGGAAAACCACTGCTCTAAAACTGTCTCCTTCCTCACCTATGAAACGCCAATCATGTGTTCATAGAACTTGAAAAAAAATCTCATCTTAGGACATATGAAGAGCCTGTGTTTCACTCTGCTTGTCAAGGTTAGTATTCCATAGACCTGTGTGATCTTCCCACTGGAATGGAAGCAGTTCTGAGGGCCCATGGGCTCTGCACAAGAGCCTGCAGCCACATGTTCCATACAGCATACACGGAATAGACAGTGCCTGGGCTTAGTCTTGCTAGGCCAGCCAAAGACAACACATTTGTACTGAGCTTTTGCTTAGAGGTAGCTGAACAGATAGAAACACAAGTGGTTTTTAAAAAGTTAGTGAATATAGGGCTGGGGAGATAGCTCAGTAGAATAAGCACTTGCCTGGCAAGCGCAGGGTCCTGAGTTCAATCCCTGGTACCATAAAAAAAAAAAAAGCTAGGGGTCTGGGGAAATAGCTCTGTGACACAAGTACCTGCCTGACAAGGACAAGGTCATGAGTTCAAACCCTGGTCCCACAAAAAATAAAAAGTTAGTGAACAGCAGGACTCTACAGAATACTCTGCATCTGGAAGTCCAACGATCACACCAACTCTGGCACAGCCTTGCAGCTCACAGGTAGAAGAATCCCAGGCTAAAGGAGCACAACCTGTGGCCATGCACATTCCACAAGCCTATGCGGGAGTCTGACCCCACTACCAGGAGGGCAGGCCACAAGACTCAGGTGCTTCCAGACATCCTGCCAGCCTACTAGGTACACCTGGATGATGCCAGGTCCCAAACTGAAAGGAAATATTCAAGATACAGCTGCTGATGTGACTGTATGTACCCTAGGGTGTGGCCATAAAGGACTTCTTGCAAACTCGCCCACCTAGCTCAGCAGGTAAAGCCACTACTCTCTGGCCATATGTGTGTATCCACACCCCCGGCTCCATCACATAACTGGTGGCAGCAGTGGCAACTTACTTTCAGGAGAGCCTTCGCTTTCTAGCCTTAGTTTATTCAGGCGTTCTTCTTCCTAGAATTTAGACAAATTTTCCATTAGAATCCGCATGCCTGCAGAAGCCTGCATGCTGGCAAGGCTCTGACTCCCTTGAAGACCTGCCCTCCCCCACCCAGCATCCTCGGAGGAGAACGTCCCAGCTCAGGGTGCTAATGAGCCCACTCTTCCTCAATGGATGCTCATCCAAATGCACAGGATAAAGCCACTCAGCGGGCTTCCAAGTTGCCCACTTCCAAGCAGGCAATCTTGTGATCTTAGAGCTAGCAAGTCCTCAAGATCTGTCATAGTCACAGAAATGAGAGAAATTTAAGGCAAGAAGCAGATGGTTGTTTTATTTTTTAAGACTTCTATATGTGTTTAGTATATCTCCAGAAGCTAAGATTGTATCTCCAACATAAATATGAACTCATATTTAGCTTAAGATAGATACAGATGGGTACATATAGAAACATTTGTAAATATACATAACACTACTCAATTTAAAAAAAAAAAAAAAAAAAACCTCCTTGGTGAAATGACTGTCCTAGGGATAGAGCAAGAAACACTTGAGATATGCCCAGAGCAGTTTATATATGGTAGTACCAGAAAGGAAAAGCTTTAAAAATAAACAAGGGAGGGCCAGCCAAATAGCTCAGGGGAAGCCTGGCGTGGTGGCGCACACCTGTAATCCCAGCACTCAGGAGACTGAGGCAGGAGGATCGGTGTGAGTTTGAGACCAGCCTGGGCCACAAAAGTGAGTTCAAGGCCAGCCTGAACTGCATAGTGAGACCCTGTCTCAAAAAGACAAAAAAAATAGCTCAGGGGATTAAAGTGCCTACAAGCAGGCACAGGGGCTAGGGTTTGAGCCTCAGACCTGCTGTGCTAGCCCTGCCCCCAGGGTACACTGAGATGGCATTGGAGACTGGGCATGGTGGCACATGTTTATAATCCCAGCTTTTGGAAGGCTATAAAAGGTAATCACTACGAGTCTGATCTAGTAGTGAGACCCTGAACACCCTGTAGACTATACTCTAAAATACAATACAATACATACATACATACATACATACATACATAAATACATACATAAAAATAAAAAAAGGGTTAGGCATGGTGGCACGTGCCTCTAATCCCAGCAACCGCCAGGCTAAAGCAGGAGTCTAGCCCAGGCTACCTAGTGAGGTCAAACCCAGCCTGAACTACACAGAAAGACCTTGTGTCAATCAATCAGTGCCTTTCATTTGGAGCTTTTTTCCAAAAAGACGTAGAACCAAGTGAAAGGACTCTCAATGGACAAAACTAGAACGATCTGACCAAGAAAGAATAATTCTAGACAAATCTCTCATGAAGAAAAATTCCAAATAAATGGTATAACTCCTTTGCAATAAAGGACAGAAGCCCAACTCTCAGCTCCTTCAGTGGAAGCTAAGCAGAGCGACTTCCCTGCAAAGAGTACAGTAAGAAAAGAGTCAGGTGAAAGGCATAACAAATATTACTGTGACCAGCCAATCCAAGCTTTTTCTTTTTTGGTGCTGGGAATTGAACTCATGACATCCCAGCTAATCCAAGCTTAATGTCCACTGTGGTATGTCATCTAAACTGTATGTACATTAACAGGAGTGGTAAGAATGGCACTTACCCTCTGTGGTCTTCCTCCCCAAACCCTGTTACCCTTAAGAATAAGGAAAATCCCCAATTAAGACAAAGTACCCATCAGTGCTTCTCTAAAATTATGTTGTAGGGTCTTTACATGACTGTGTCACTCTGTCCCTATTTTACCCCCAAAGTCAGTGGAGCCTAAAGTGGCCCAAGTAACTTGGAGTCCTAAAGACTTCTGTCTCCAGCGGCTGCCTCCTAGGGTCCTTACTCACCTTGGCTCTGAGCTCCATTTCTGCATCAGATTCGTCCAGCCAGCGATCAAAGTCAGGGGCCAAGAACAGCGGGCGCTTCTCTTGCTTGGTAAGTCGCTCCCACCAGTGACTCACCTTCTTCTGAACCGTAATGTTTACCTGCCTCTGGGTCAGTTTGTAAACCGGCTAGGAGAGAAAGTAAGAATGTGAGAAGCTTCCTGCATTCCCTACAAGTCCTCCTGCTGCAGCTCCACAGAGATGCTTCCTTCTCTGGCCCTGCAGGCCTGATGCGGACATAATATCTAGACCAAGGGCGGGCATGGAGAACAACCAGTAAAAACAGCGGGTCTTTCTCTGATCTTCCCGCTCTTCATTTCGCTCCAGGCTCCTCCCTCTATCTCCGAGCCATGCCTCATGACAGGTTCTCTGGGCCTTCTGCTGGCACTGACTGTTAATGCTCTCAAAATAAGGAACCCTGTAGGAGGATAATAAGTTCAAGCTCCCAGAGTTAAGAAGAGCTAAGAAACTGAACTGCCCCATCTGTGATTTCCCTCCTTTCATGGTAAAGAACATTCCTCAGGTTCTAAGAGATGGGAACTTCAATTGCACTCCCGTCACTCTTCCTAAAGCCCGGCGGCCTCAGCCCCATCTGTACCTGTTCTTCTCACTGCCCTGTAGCAAAACCACATGAACACAACCCTGGTGTGGCTTTAAGCACCCTAGAAACTCTGTTCTCAGTGGGTGCCACACTCCTCAGTCATCACAGAGATCTGAGAACAGAGCTGCAAGGGACCCTAGGGCTCAGTTCATTTAACAGAGAAGGCAGAACTCAGAGCACTTTGCTTGTATTCACGTCAACTAAAAGGCAAAACCTGGATTCAACTCAGGTTCTCTGACATTCCCCTTCCTCTGCACCTTGTAGCTAAAACTGGGGCCCTGCTGCCTATGAAAAACTGCATTATTTCCCTTTGCTTTTTATCTTCTCTCCCACAACCTCAGTGCCTCATTTCAAATCTTTTATTTTTATTTTATTTTTTCCTGTTTCAGAACTTTTGTTTGTTTATTTATTTATTTTTATGGTCGGCTCAGCCTGCCCTGAGGGCAGGGCTGGCGCAACATATGGTGCCAGGGATCGAACCGCGGTCCCTGCAGCGGCCCAAGCTTTCCTAAGCAGGCGCTTTAGACCACTGAGCCATCCTGCCAGGGGCCCCCCCAATGCCTCATTTCAGTAGCTGCTAGTATTTGTTCCCTAAAATGGAAAAGGAGTCAGAAGGAAAAGAACATACCTCTGGCTTTACAGAGTCTAAGAACTCCAAGTGAAATTCATACACATTGTCTCCTTTGGCACCATGTCCCTGAGCTATAAAGAAAGAAATACTGGTTACCATCAACTAGAGCAGAGCAAGGCCACCTAAAAAGCAGACATATGTCTCTGGGAAGTATGCAAGTATCAGTGGTCCCTGTTAAAATGCGTGAGAACTTGGGAGCAGAGCTAGATATACCAAATCCTGGACCCAAAGTTTATCTCCATGTGTCCTCTGACACTAAGTTTCAGATGGTTTATTTCATCTTCCACTGCTGCCTGGATGATATTTGGTATAATTAATGGACAAGAAAAAGAATATAAAAGGCGAAGCCAGAGGCACCACAATGATATAAATTTACTGGCTCTAAATCAGATTAGAGAAAAAAGCAGTGTATATTGGCTGTGGCTGCACAGGAATGCTGGACCATCGTAAAGGCTGCCCTGAACCCAACACTTCCCAGCCAGGGAAGAATGAAGGTGGGAGCTGACTTCTCCTCCAGCAGATCCCAAAGGAACATGGAAAAGGAAACCACCTCAGCTCTGGACAGGTAGGACTGGAGGAGTCCCTGGCCTGGCCACCCCATCCCACGCACTGACAAGATTCCCATCCCAAATCAACCAGGGGCATCCAAGACGCAGGCCACAGTGCTACTCAGACTGCTCTGCAAATACATTAGCGGACAGCTACAATCTCACAAGGTGACTTCTGCTCCTTCTGTTCACTATCATCTGTCTTACAAGCAGTGTTTCCTGGACTCCTCCTACCAAACAAGTTCAGTCGCTGTGTGTACACCCGTGCTCACAAGTGCAGCAGACACAAGACTCACTGGAAAGGGCCACACTGAGTACTTCTTGTTTCTCAGTCAGGGCCTATGAACCCCTGAAAGCCCCATGAACATATTCTCCGATGACCATGACCAAACAGATTATAACAGCACTTTCAGTCACTAATTTGTCTAAGACAGTGGCAGAATTCAAGCTAAAAGGCAGATCTTTGGCTTCCAGCCCACAATTCCACCTCCCAGCACCTACAGTCTTTCCAAGAGCTTTAAACAAGTTCTTTGAATTTTCTAACCATATTTTCCAAATAAAAAGCAAGGAAAGCCACCATGCCTTAGCTGTGAAGAGCTGAAGCATGCACCTGGCACTGACCTTTGAAATGCAGCACGTTTTCAGTGATGCTGATTGCCGGGTTCTGTGAAGAGACAAGGACGGAAGAAGGCACTTTAATGAGCAAAAGGTGAAATTAGACCAGTAGCCTCTTCTCCCCATGCTCCCCCTGGAGCTGTACCCTCCTACCACGGGGCTCCTTCAGAGAGTACACGTGGCTTACTCACAGCTCTACCCAAGGTCTTTCCATTTCTGTCTGCACCTATCTGAGACTGCAGGCCCTGGGCACTGAGTCAGTCCATTCTGAAAATGGCAACTCAGGGCAGGAGTGGGAGGTTCTATGGGCAGTAAACACACAGGTCTCTGAGATTTGTTTTGTGAGATGCACTACGAAAAATTTAGTGGGACCGATGAGTCACTTCCTGGGAGAAGATTTTAATCAATCCGTGAATAAGCCACAGGCACTCAAGCCCAAAGGCCTGCAACAGCCGCTGTCAGTGACATATGGGTTGAGAGGCAAGCACATGGTGGGACTGCACTGGGGGAAAGCTCTACCAGAGGTGTGCCCTGCACTGCAGCAGGAGGCCATGTGACCTCCCACGGGCCAGGGTCACATTTGCCTCAACAGAACTGCGGCATGCTGTGGTCCTCGGCCTCCAACACCATTCTCTCTCTCCCCTCCCATCCCCTTGCAGAACCGGGGATCCAACTCAGGGCCTTACACTTGCACAGGCAGGCACTTGTGCCCCTGAGCTATCTCCCCAGCCCCACCACACTCTCTTAAAGCCCCAACCAAACCCAAACTAGAAGAAATCAGAATTGTCCAGCTTGTTCATTTATTCCCAGAAGTAGCTACAGATCTTTAGCAGCATAATTTAGAATGAAATTATTCAACACTTTTTTCAGTGGAAAGAAAACATTGAGTCAACCTTTTTTCTTTATGAGCTTATTAGTCCAAGTGTTCTGTCACAGTAATGAAAGCTGACTCATACAAGAAGCAACAGCATGGCTTTTGAGGGAAGATCAGTGATGGTGAAGCTTTAAAAGCTTTCGATGATAACCAATACCCAACTGCAGCACATGTGCCATCTAACCATTACCAGGTTAGGTGCAGGCACTGTAGCCCCGACCCAAGCCTCTCGCATGCTCACTCTGCAGGAGCAAACCCCACAGCATGAGAATACTCAAACAATTCGGTGCAGAGCCTGATGTGGAGAATTCACACAGGCCCCGACTGTCAACAAAGTAAGACATTCTTGATGAATACACGCCAGGCCATACTACAACCTCAGCCACAGCCAAATCTGCCTACTTCACCAGAGTCCAAGCAGAACAATGCACAAAGCTCTTGCAAAATTCCTAATAACATAATAATATTGGGGCTGGGGAGATAGCTCCGTGGCACAAGTGCCTGCTCGGCAAGTACAAGGTCAGGAGTTTGAACCCAGGTCCTGCAAAAATAATAATAATGTTCTTTTAAAGCAATACAAGCCGGGCGTGGTGGCGCACGCCTGTAATCCCAGCACTCGGGAGGCTGAGGCAGGAGGATCGGTGCGAGTTCGAGACCAGCCTGGGCTACAAAAGTGAGCTCAAGGCCAACCTGAGCTGCATAGTGAGACCCTGTCTCAAAAAGACAAAAAAAAAAAAAAAAAA
>PVJA010018881.1:0-39252 GCA_004027025.1 Myocastor coypus
AAAAAAAGAAATGCTCCACATCGCTAGCCATCCATGAAATGTAAATTAAAGCAACACTTAAATACCATCTCACCCCAGAAAGAATGGCTATCATAAAGAAATCAACCAACAACAAATGTTGGAGACGCTGTGGGGAAAAAGGAACCCTTCTCCACTGCTGGTGGGAATGCAGACTGGTGCAACCATTATGGAAAGCAGTGCAGAGACTCCTTAAAAAACTAGAGCTGGAAATCCCACTCAAGCCAGCTATCCCCCTACTAGGAATTTTCCGAAAAGAACTGAAAACATCATACCATAGTGATATCTGTGTACCTATGTTTCTTTTTTTTTCTTTTTCTTTTTTTTTTTTGTCTTATTGAGACAGGATCTCGCTATGCAGTTCAGGCTGGCCTTGAGCTCACTTTTGTAGCCCAGGCTGGTCTCGAACTCGCATCGATCCTCCTGCCTCAGCCTCCCAAGTGCTGGGATTACAGGCGTGTGCCACCACGCCCGGCTGTGTACCTATGTTTATAGCAGCACAATTTGTCATAGCCAAACCCTGGAAACAACCAAAATGCCCATCATCTGAAGAATGGTTGAAAAAGATGTGGTATTTCTATACAATGGATTATTACTCAGCTATAAGGAATGATAAACTAGAAGACCTCATATGTAAATGGATATATCTTGAAGATATACTCATAAGTGAAATAAACCAGACCTACATGTGTAAATATTGTATGGTCTCCCTATTGTAAGAATCTAAAAAAAGAAATGAAAATGGGGAGGCATAACACAGCTGAATGGAAATCAAGGACTTAAGGGTTAAACAACAAAGTGACTGCAAGCAGAAAACATTAGAAACATGGCAGGAGCAAAACCATGCACAGGATGAATTAGATAACAGTCCTAAGAACCTCCAGGATAGCAATGTGTAACACTAAAATTATGCTTGGAATGCCTGTTATTCTGGTCTTTTAGATGTGTGCTGCTTCTAATGCAATCTCATTTACTGCTGCTCTCTCTCTCTCTCTCTCTGTCTCTCTCTCTCAAGTAAATGATTGCTTTACAAGAAAAGAAAAAAAGGTATTAAATGAGAGTAAGAGACTAGAAAAAAATACTGTAGGATTGACAGGCTACAATTTTGTATATGCTTAGATTTCTAAATTTCTGTGTAAGAATCTGTAACTGCTTTCATCGCATTCTATAAAGATTTATTAGAATATCAATGATTGATAGATAATACCAATTCCAAGTTAATTGTAAGATATTTGATAGTCAGAAAGACAGTGATATTAAGCTCAAGTACATATGTTATAGAGTAATAGTATCACTAAGCTCTTCTCCTCAACGGTTAAGAATATAAGTTTATAGACCAAAAATTAGAGAAAAAGAAGGGCTACAAGGATAGCCAGTATTTTGGCCCTAGCCCTTCAAGGTCAGTGAGGACTCAGGACATAAGAGAACCTGTGCTGTAATATCCTATAACTCAGTGGTTTCCCAAATTTTCTGTTCAAGGAGATTATGGGGCCATAGAGGAAAGGGATTGACAATGTATAGTGTGCCTAACAAGAGTCACCTAGAGAGAAAACATTCTATGAGGCTTTCACAGAGAGCAAACTGGTCAAGCAATGGCTGTGACTCATCCAGATGACACTGACAACAGCTCTACAAAGCAGTGTACATGGTTTCAAAGTAAATCCTGAGGGGATTTGACTGACCTTGGAAGATACTAAAGTTCCATGCTTTGTTATACAGGTCTTGCTTTAATTTGCCCTTAACCACCCAGCAGAAAAATTTAACTACGAGGCATAAAACATAAAGCTAGATTAGTATGCTGTGCTGTAAAAGGCTTAAATCAACAGCTTCCAACATTACCAGTTTTTCCAATAACCCACTGTGATTAACCCACTGTGATTATGGAACATTGGATTATGTATACAACTACTTTCTCTTAGTTCAGTGAGAAGACATTTTTTGTACCAATACTGATTTTAAAAATCATCACGTCTATCTACACCCTGGGCTCTGTATAACTACTAGATGAATATTAATAAGTGAACTTAAAACTAAAATAAATAAAATAAAATGTTTCATATGCTTTCATTTCTAAGCCACTGACTCTGTCAAATAAAATAAGGAGATATAAGTCCATAAGGAAAATTGTCCCCAAGCTCCTACTCCTCCGACAAACCATTTATGTCTGCCAAGAATGTGAGCCACAACCATGACGTGGGTCTTCTGGGGGACTGTCTTCTCCCCAAATGCGCAGTATTTCCACCCACACTGACCCACCCTTCTTCCACTCTGTAAAGGGACACTGGTGTGCTCTCTTTCCTTAGAAATCAGTGACCTTGCTTGTACAATTCACCTCAAATCATTTCTTAAGCCCCTCCTTTCTTTTAATTGCAAAATAGCATGCTTGGCATGGGCTTTACCTGTTACTCTGTCAGGCAGCATCAGAATACAAAGGCCATTTTTAGTGCTATCTTTTTAAGGGAAAGTATCCTTCTAGCCCCAAATAAGTAATTGCTTGTAAAACCAAGATCATGTGAACCACGATATTCTAGGTATCCAACTGGTGAGAAGAAAGTCGCTGAAAAAAATGGATTATGGACAGTTCATACATGGTTAGCATCACAGTCTTACCTATGCACACTAGGTCCATAAAACCATACATTCCATAGCAGATCTGAAAGAGGATGTCCTTCCTCTGCCACACTGCATAGGGGCTGAAGGCTGACCAGAGGAGCCAAGTCACACTCGCTATCAAGAACAGGGTTCCTAGGATTACAGCAATCATCTGAACTTTCTCAACCAGTGTTATAGAAATGCTTTGCCACTAAAAGAAAAACAGAGGCATGTAAGGACAAGGTGCCATGACACTCTTCAAAGAAGAAAAGAAACATTTTCAGCCCCGTGATTCCCTCCATAACATCATGCCCCTTGCAACCTCGTCAGCACCCAAATGAGTATTTCTACTTCATGCAAGCTATCAAAGGGAGAGCTACCAAAATCTTTATCATGTGAGCAGATAAAGATTAATAAATTGCCTTAGTTTTATCACTTGTAGGAATTTACCATTATGCAAGTTGAATCTACTTATACTCCAAATAATATTGAATGTGAATGGCTGGGATATTTCATACTGGAGAATCATACTGCTATCTTTCATGCATGCATGAAATGAAATACACTCTGGCAACACACAATTAGGACTCCTCTATGGGGCATTTATTTGGTTCTTAATCCATTGGTTCCTAAAAAGGGGAAAGTCGTCCCTTGTTTTAATAGAATAATGTGGAACTATAAAAGAAAATATGTAAGTTATATATGAATATCAGTGAAAAATTCATTTATGATAACAAACACTAGAATATTCATAAAGAAACTATAAAAGTATACGTTACCATTACATTTCATATGCTTAAATACTACTAGCTTTTTATTATCTAATGGATAACCTGTGAAGTATTTTTGTCAAGATTTAGAATTTGTACATAAGTGGATTATCTTAGAAACTCATGAACTATATTAGCACGCACTAGGCAAAGAGGAGAACCACTTGGTACGCTAACATTTCAGAGGTTTTGGACGAGAGAGGATCAAAAGTCCTTCATGGTGCTTTCAGGCTGAGAGGATTAGCTGTGTCCCAACTTTCTCCTGCTTAACACAGAACCGCACTAGGGTGGTCATGGTTTGCCAGTAAGCAATGGACTGTAGGCTGCCCTACATGGTCCCGTTCTGTGGGGAGGATTCTGGCTGCAGTGCAGCACCGCCAAGAGAATTGCTAAATGATTAAAAATGGCCTCTGAAAAATGAGCTTCACAGGGTTGGGGAGATAGCTCAGTAGAATAAGCGCTTGTAGGCAAGCACAAGGGCCTGAGTTCAATCCCTGGTTCCAGGAAAAAAAAAAAAATGAGCTTCACCACCACTCAGTGTATAATAGATGGATCTGAAATTTCCTTAAAAGTCTTACTTACCTTAAGTCTGAATATATAGATATAGATATAGATATAGATATAGATATAGATATAGATATAGATAGACAGATAGATATAAATATATATAATCTCCAGGTAATATATCTACAATTTCCCCCTCATTGTCTGTCTTTCTCTCCTTCTCTCTCTTTCTCTGTCTCTCTCTCTCTCTCTTTCACACACACACACACATGGATATCAGAAGTAACTTCAGATGTTGAAAGCCTATTTTCAAAGGTGAACAAATTGTACACAACCTGTAGTGACTCCCCTGAAGGTTTTTGGTTCTGTATCGCTCTGATAATAATGGAAATCACTTCTCTTATGAATGAAAACATCCAAAGCTGTTCTTCATGCACTGGTGAGCTTTAATATTAACTTCATTTAACTGAATAGCTAATGAGGACAAACATTACTGAAACCAAAATTATTAAGTCCAGTTACGAATATAAGCATTGCCCTTCAGACACTGGTACCTTAGTACCTTCTTTGCCCACTATAATAGGGCTTTCACCTTTCTAACAGTTTGCAAAAAAGAGAGGGATTTCTCCCTTTCTTCCTTAGGAAAAACAACTCTGCTGTGTACAGGCTGGTAGGAAACGCAGCCAGTGTCCTGGCCCTCCAGGCAGAAACTAACTGTCCAGGGCTGTGGTCTGCAGATGCTGTGCGCATGGCCCAGGGCCTTGGACAAGAAAGCACCTGAGTCCCTTGGGGCTCTCTCGTGGTATCCCAGGATTAAAGTTAGTAAGATCTTTCAAACAAAAATTTTAATAGCTAAACAACACATTCTTTTCCTCTAAAGAGACACATAGAGTGTGGGTGTGTTTGTACATACATGTATGTGTGTATTTTTGTTTCGCTTTTTTATCAAGTTCAGATAAGAAAGTAATTTGACAATAATCAGATTGATTTTAAACAATTATTATGATTTTATTTCCATAATATTTGAATATGTACATTACTGAAAAACTTGGCTTACAACAGACTATTACACCTGTGGTTTCCAATCGAAATGGGACCAGAGAGCCCCTCTTTTGAAAGTTTACCCTTATATAATGCACTAAAAGAAGTAATTTAATGATAGCATTTAAATTTAATAGTAATTTCATGCATATACATCTATCTATATGTGTTATTACATATGTATGTGTATGCCAACAGATGCTGGGAATTTTTTCAATGAAAGCACACATGCTAATTCTTTTAATCTCCACCACAAGTCTGCTAGGGAAGTTTTATCCCTACTTGAGAGATAAACTGAAGCAGAGAAAGGCCAAGCTACGCACGGTCCAAGAGCCGAGGAGCAAGTGCAGGCAGGCCGCGCTCCGTCGATTCCCGCTCCGCCACCTTCCCCTGCCTGCCAGCAGCTGCTGGGCCGCGATCACCCCTGCGCGCGCTCCCGCCCTCACGGCACCATGACATCCTGAGGACAGAAGCTCCAAGCTCTGTGGCCGCTGTCAGGGCCGTTCAGCCGGCCCCACAGCCGCATGGCCTGCCAGCTGCCTGGCGGCGCGCTGGCCTCCGTGTGCCCGGTGGAAGGAAGGCTGCACTAGGCTTGTTGGAGAAGGCCAGGCGTCTGGGCCCGCAGGTCCTCAGTACCTGGCAGGTACTCGCTTACAAAGGCTCACAGAAAGTGACGCGAGGAGGCTGAGAGCGCGGAGGACCCACCCCAGCCCGGCTCCGTGTGTCTCTCGCTCTCCTGCGTGCCTTGAGCTCAAGGCTTGTTCCTGCTGGATGTTCTTCTTGCCCCAAGCACCCCTCCTTTTTTCCCATCTGCGAGTGTCTCTCTTGCATTCAACCCTGGCTGCCATGCCTCCTCTTCTAGAAAAGCTGTCTCTCACATGCTTCCATTTTTCTGCAGGGTCTCTCGTTCCCAGCCCTGCACCCACGGCTTGGCATGGATTGCCTTCTCATTGGGTCCCACAGAGCCACTTATCTCTCCGTGAGCACGGCTGCTGGCTGCACAGTGGCAGGAGCTGATTCATGGTCCTCCTCGTGGGCAGCACACAGCTGAACGCACCCAGTGAGGTGCAAAAAGGCTGAACCGCAAAGGTTCTCTCTCTTTCGTTCCCATCGCCCGTCTGACTGCCCAACACCCATGTTCCTGGGTTCCATCCCATCCCTGGGACACGGAGGTCTTGCCCTGCCCAAACCCGCAGGCAGGCCGCAAGGGAGAGTGCAATTCTCGGATCTCTGCTTCCATCCAAAGCCTAAGTCTTTCTGAAACATCTTTGCCTGCCCCATCCTGACTCCCGCACTTCTCCCACCCGTGCACACAGACACATCCTGTACCTGAAAGCCAAGCCAAATGGGCACAACGATACCTATGAGGAGGTGGTGGTGGGAATGGGAAGAATTCCACTTGTGCAGAAAGCAGCCCAGCAGGTGCCAGTGAAATCTCATCTACCCATTTCCAAGTGGCGTCCTTGAATTCTCCTTTACTCTGGACGTTGTAGCTTGTTCAGTGGATGCTAACCCATAGAAGACAGTCTCAAAGAGTTGCATCTCTTTCATTTTAATGAAAGTTTGGCAATAAATTAAATAAACTCTCATCAAAAAGCATTTAAAATTCTGTTTGTTCACAACTATCCTGAGAGGTACCTAGTAAGCCCACCAGTTGCGAAAAGACACAGACAACTGCGGCCAGAATTGATGCATCAGAAGAGGTACTTTCCTCGGGAAATAAGCGAACGCCCAATTATTACCGCAGGGCTGCTGGAAAGCAAGCATTCCTGCTGTGGTGGAACAAAAACGCTGACTCACAGGGGATTAAGAAGGATGCGATATAAAGCAAGGAGTAGTCTCTAAAGAAACGACACAAGGCCAAGGCAAAGCAAGACTCACAGTCTCCCCCTTGTATGAATCACTGCTAGCCAGCACAGTAAGCCTCTGAGAAAGGTCTACACACCCCCAGGTCTCCAGCAGGCTGTGTGGAACACGAACCTGCCACTTCATCATCTGAAAGAGTTAAGGCACCTTCTCAATTCAGAATCCAGTTCTGAATATCCAGAAAATAGCACATGCCCAGAGGAAAACAGGCTGGAGGAAAGAGAGAGTCGATCCACTCAGGGCTCACTGAAGCATCCAGTGCAGAGCCCTGCTTCATCTTTGATTTTGCAAGGCAGGCCAGGTATAAAGTTAATACGTTTATAGTACCATGAATTATGCTGTGGAGAGTGACAGGTGGGATTACTCACCAAGGTCACAAGAGAGAACACCTGCTCTGAGGAGCATCTTCTTTGGAAAAATAAAATGGGGCTAAAATCCATTTTCAAGCATCTCTACATGTTGCTTAACTTGTACTCCTAAAGTTGGCACTGGAAATGCTGGCAGAAACATCTCGATATGGAATCAAATCAACAAGCAATTATGGTACATGCGTTACATACCTATTCTTGGTAGTCATGTCTACTGAGGCTGAATAACACAAGCCATCTCCTGGCTTGGTATGCATCCTTTGTGCTGGAAAAGCTGCCTTATGAACTCATGAGAGCTGAGAGAAAATCAAGCAAAAGGTATTTGCTTCGCCTGAGAAAGACGAAATCTAGACAACCCCAAGAAAATAACTGGAAAACATAGAAACACCTCTTGGAACAACTCAATAGCAATTGATTAAATGAGAGATGAAGTACAGGGCCTATCCCTAAGGATGAAAAGAGTAGTAAGAAAATACTCTAACTTTATGCATTTAGTTCGATTATATGGATGAAAGTAGGGAATTTCTATAACACGTTTACCAAAACTGACTCAGGAAAAAAAGGAGAGTATGCATAGGTCCACATATAGCAAGTGTAACCTCCTTGGATAAACTACCAAGCAGCTGCAGTATGATATGGCCTTGTGTTGGGATTTAAGCAAACTATAATATCAATCTTCTACACACTCTGTCAGAAAATAAATGGCGACAGCATTTCTCAACTCATTTATGTCAATGTAACTGACTGCACTGACAAATTAACGAAGAATAAAGAGATTTTTCTCATCAAGTGCAGTAAAATTATTGGACATTCTGTCACTCACAATGAAAACTAGGAAGAGAAGGAAAATGTCTTAACCTCAAAAAAGCACCTATGAAGTGCTTACTGCCAGACTCATACTTACTTGTGGGGAGAAAAGAAAAGGTTCCCTTTCCTTAGTCAGGCACTAATTGAAGTATTCAGCTTTATTACATTTATTCAAGTTTGGAATGAATGTGCTGGTCTATAAAGTACATCAAGAGAAAAAATAGGAAGGTCTGAAGACTATGCCAGAGGAATATAAGACGGTGTTTATCTGGGGGTGGTATGCACATCTGTACAGAAATCCTAGGTGCATTACAAGAAAAGCTAATAGAATCAGTAAATTAAATTAGCAAAGCCTCAAAATAGAAGAGTCAGACAAATATCTGTTACATTTTAATACAACAGCACAAACTTGGAAAAATTGTAAAAATGATACACGAAAACACTAAAAATTATAAATGGCTTAGGACTAAATGTATAAAATGACATCTTCAAGTTATCTCTAAGTAGGGCCAGTGAGATGGTTTGGCAGTCTAAATTGCCTGCTCAGGAAAGCTTAAGCAACTGCAGGGACTGAGGTTTGATCCCAGGGAACACATGTTGCACCAGCCCCACCCCCAGGGCAGGCTGAGCTGGCCATAATACACACACACACACAAAAAAAAAGTTATCCCTAAGTAAAAAATTACAGAGGACTCAAATTAACGATGGATTTGAAGATTCATTATAGTTCAGAGAATTATTTTCACCAACTTTAACTTTTAAATCTGAAGTAGAAGTATCTGATGGGGCCTGCAAGATAGCTCGGTGGATTAAACACCTGATTAGGCAAGTGTAGGGACTGGGGCTCAATCCCTAGCGCCATATGCCATGCCAGCCCCGCCCCCAGGCACACTGAGCCAGCTACTGAGACTGGACATGGTGGCTCAGGCCTGTAATCCCAGCACTGGGGAGAGTGTAAACAGAAGGATCACCGTGAGTCTGAGCTGTAGAGTAAGATCCTGTACCAAATACATTTTTAAAAAGTACCTGACAGTATCACAGAAATAAACTATTTTGGGTTTTGCTCACATTATCTATTTTTTTAATTTTAAAGAGAAAAAAATAAAAATGATACAGAATTTCAAAACAATACGATAGGAAATTAATGGATGGACATTACATCATATATTGCTAGCCTCAAAGTAGTTGCTCAGATTATCAGACACAGGCATACCATGCTGATTCAACAACATAAGCACTACTGGTCCTTTCAGTGAGCCAGCAAAAATTCATAGGACAGTTAACTTAGCTATCCTGTGTGTCTGCAGAGAGACACACAGATGCACATCTTTCTTCCCTTCCTTAAAAATGGTCACCAGGGGCTAGGGAGATAGCTCGGAGGCCTGAGCACAAGGACCTGGCTTCCATCCTTGGCACCTCTTGGCACGCTGGTTCCAGAACCCCAGGAGTGTCCTGCTGGCCACCAAAAGCAGGTGTGGTGGTACATGCCTGCAGTCCCAGCACTGGGTAGACTAAGAAGGATCGCGGCATAGTGAGACCCTGTACCACATAAATAAATTTAAAAATGATCACCAGTCAGGTGATCCTCAGCTGATTTTGTTTCACAGAGATTAAAAATGAAAAAAAAAAAAAAAAAAAGAATCTCCAGATCATTGGTCCCAATTTCTGGAAGAATCAAAAGAAAATCCTCTGCGGTCTTATGTGAGCCTGCTTTACTCCCACTCCCCAGCTACTAGAAATGCACATTTTCTGAGAGACATTGTCTTAAATTTATGTCATCAATTTACTTAGTGAAAATTCATGGAACCAGATCATATGACCATGGGAAATAAAAAAGTAGGGTGGGCAGCTTCTTGGGTGGACCAGGAAATGCGATGTGGGTTTCATGCTATTGCATGCAATTCAGAATGCCAGTGAAAACTTTGCTTCCAAGAGACCAGGAAAAAGTCCCAGTATATTTGCCAGGCCATGGCCTGAAACTATGGTGAGGTCCTCTGGGTAATGCGCAGCTGAACAAGAGGAATCATTGGCCTTGGCTTTGGGGTCATGCTGGGGTCTTTGAGATGTGTCTCGTGCCACAGACTGGAGTTACAACTTAGAGAATAAAGAGGTAGCACTGCCCTTCAGCTCCAGGGTCAGGAAAATAAAGTCCTAGGCACATCAGCATAAAGATGGATCCGGCTCAAGGCCGCATGAGAAACCAAATCAGGGCCGGAGTGATCTGATAAACCAGGAGAGTTCTAAAATTTAATTCTAAGAGAAGGGCAAATCACTACACAGTGACTGTTTGGTTATTAGATAAGAACAAGAGGGGCCCGGCGGGATGGCTCAGTGGTCTAAAGCGCCGGCTTGAGGAAGCTTGGGCAGCTTCAGGGACTGCGGTTCAATCCCCGGGACCACATGCTGCGCCAGCCCTGCCCTCGGGGCGGGCTGAGCCGGCCATAAAAATGAGTGAATAAACAAACAAAGGTTCTGAAAGAAGAAAAAAATAAATAAATAAAATAAAAAAATTCTTTAAAAAAAAAAAAAAAGGAACAAGACAAGCAGAACCCAGGAGCTTCAAGTGAGAACAGAGGCCCATGGGAGAAACATCTATCAACGCCCAGAGACCAGGAAACCCATTCTGAGAGTGAGGTGAGCCCTTCAGAGAGAGGTCTACGCCCAGGAAAACATCACCAATTCCATCCTTTGTGACACCCAGTCTTGGGGTTCTCAACATCGCCACTCCCATCTGGCTACCTCCAGATGCAGAAGAAGGCCCAGTGAAACATAAGCAGCACAAACAATTCCTTATAAGGAACACAATGGCTTAGTTGCAAACTATCTGGGAAAAACTCAGGGAGCAGCTGCACAAGAGGAACAGGGGTTCCACATGCCTCACTTTAGCAGCTACAGGAGGCCACAAAGAGAATGCCACACACCCAGCACGTCTTCACTGCTTCCCCTCCAGCTCCTGGAGAGTCCTCTGCAGCTCATCTCTCCATGGTGCCTCTTGATCAATGGTTTCAGGGATTATAGGTTTGCTGCCTCGGTTGTTACTTATTAGTCCAGACATACTAACACAAATGCTGCACTCAGAATGCGCCATGGCCCTTTAGTTAGCAAGGGCGGGTGACGCATTCTCCTTCCCTATTTTAATCATTTCTCACAGCAAAGCAGATGCTGCCCCTCATTTTAAAGCAGGGAAATGTCCCCCCAGTGCTGCTTGTCTAACGTAGTCTCAGCAATGTGACTTCATCCCAACCGTGTGTCTGTGTGCGGCGCATTTTCTTTCACTGTTTCTCTCCGTACTCAGTCCTAACTGCGCTTCAACACCGGCTTCTCGGGGAGCTCTGCCTAAGTAACTGGTGGGAGCCTCTCGCCAGACTGACCTGCTCTCGGCACCAGAAGCAGAGAGCTACCTTTGTAAAGCAGCTTGCTTAAATTCTGCTCGACTATTTCTGCTTTTCCACTGAAAACAATTTCTTTCCCTCTCAAGTTCGTGCAGGGCACAAGTAGCATAGTCTCCTGGTGACAAGAACAGTGTCACCAGTGACTAGGAACGCTGGCTTGAGGCATACCACCTCTTAGAATGTGCTCATACCTTGGCTCTGAGGAGGCAGCACGGGCCGCGGGACCGGGCAGAGACCTGGGGTTGACAGTCGGACCCCAGAATTCCTCCCCTAAGGACCTCTGCGTTGCTCTCCAAATGGCACTGGATCTTGGTTCTTTCTGTGCTCTGCACATGCTTTGTGTCATCCAACTTCATATGCTGGATGCACGATCCCCAGCATGGTGATACTAAAGAGGTGATGGCTCAGGGTGGAAGGCGATTGGTCACTGTCCTGGGGAAAGACTGATGGTCATCTCGCAGCACTCATTTTCCTGAGGGCAGGTAGTAACAGGAGCTGGCCTGGGCCTGGGTCGCGGGCTCCCTGTCCACCTTACGTCCTCTGCTTCATGCTGTCCTGCCATTCTCTTGAAATCACTGGCCAAACAGAACAAAACCGCAAGAGTGCACATCACAGTGCAGCTGGGAAGTGCTCACAGAGAGAACAAGTGTGGGTGCTGCCTAGCCCCGCCCTTTCCCCCTCTTAGTCTTCCACAATAAAGATCTTAACTAAATCATGACCCGCTCAGCCTCTTTCTGCTCGACAGCTCCCTGGAGTGCCACTTCTGTCTCCTATTTCTGCTGCTCTGTTCCTCCCACCTTTAGTCTAGTCCCCCGCCTTCTTATTTCCCTCTCTCCCCAAAGCCGCCCCAGGGGTCCTGTCCCAACTGTCTCTTCCAGGCCCTTCTTCCGGAGCAGCCCCCACACAAGGCAGCCCTTGAGCTGAGCTCTGTAGTATGGGCAAGAAGTGCTGGCCCGTGGAGAAAGAGCCAGAGACGCGCAGAAGGGAGCGGGGAGCGGGTGCAGAAGAAATGCTAGGCTTGGGGAATAGCAAGGGCTGGGCTCAAGGTAAAGAGCAAAACCACAGGAGCAGGGGGCGTGGGCGCTTTGAGGATCAGCCAGGCAGTCTGCCTTGTGTTCTAGAAAGCAGCTACTACTACAAAAGCGCAAGAAAGAACGAGGCCTGGAAGTAGGTGTCTCGGAGAGGTTGCCTGCTCAGTTCGACTCCCGCTTCCTGCCTTTCGAGAAGATGGACCCCACGGCGTATCCCAGCTCGCACATTCTTCTCCCACGGAACAGCCACCCACCTGCAGCTCAGCTGGGTTCTGACCCCACCCATCCTCTTCCTCATCTTTACCATGAAGACTTGGGTCACTTGAAACCCCTCTCTCCAGTGCAGCTCCCCAGAACCCTCCCTGTTCTTGGTATGGAACCTGCTCCTTCCCTGCCACGGCTCTTCTTCCACCCACCCTGTACCTCTTTCTTCCCAAGCACCTCTTAGGGATTCTACAGCAAACAGCCCTTTAAGGCACTAGGGATGTTTGGGGGCTGATAGAAATGTTCTGAAAGTGGATTATGGTGACAGTTGCACGGGCCTATAAATTACTAACATTCTTTCCAGTGCATATATTTTTTTAAATTTTTATTTTATTTATTTATTTTTTTCTTGTTCCAGAACCTTTGTTTGTTTATTCACTCATTTTTATGGCCGGCTCAGCCCGCCCCGAGGGCAGGGCTGGTGCAGCATGTGGTGCCAGGGATTGAACCGCGGTCCCTGAAGCTGCCCAAGCTTTCCCAAGCAGGCGCTTTAGACCACTGAGCCATCCTACCAGGCCCCATCCAGTGCATATTTAAAATGGGTGAATTTTATGAAATATAAATTAGACCTCAATAAACCTGCTTTTAAAGCCTCTTGGGGAGAACCTTAAAATAGAAAAATGAATGAAATCCTTTTGGCAATTATTTGCTTAGCTGGTGTGACTCTCTACTGTAAAATATTTTAAATGCACTTAATTTTTTTAAGTTAACTCTAGCTCCTGGCTCTTTGCCGGAAGCCCGCATGCTGGCCAGGGGATCTGAACTCCAAAGTTAGATCTGAGTTCCCAGTCTGAGGCTCCAACTTCCACTGGACAATAAGCATCTTAATTTCCTCATCTCTAAAGTTTGCCAGCAGTAACAATGGGGCAAGGCCGTGGTGGTAATTACAGTGAAACCTGCATGCCACAATGCCTCAGTCCCCAGTGGGCATG
The DNA here is from genome assembly GCA_004027025.1 of Myocastor coypus. Taxonomy (NCBI): domain Eukaryota; kingdom Metazoa; phylum Chordata; class Mammalia; order Rodentia; family Myocastoridae; genus Myocastor; species Myocastor coypus. Next base: position 13,586 of record PVJA010018881.1, read on the forward strand.
CGCTCGGTTCCAGCTTTTGCTCCATAGTCGAGAGAGCCTTGGATGGGATCTTCTCTGCAAAAGGTAAATCACAGCGACTCTGGCCTGTAGATGCTTCCAGAGCAAGACAGGTGAAAAACGATCACCCTTGTGTCTGGGCACAGGGGCGCTGCCCAGCTCCTGGACACTCTGCCATGATGAAATCCATTCACATGTCCATACACTAAGAAGAAGCACTAGGAATGAAGAGAAGACAGTTCGGCCCTCATGCCCTGCCATTGTCTCCACATCACTTGACCTGGGGTGTAAGGAAGCCCCTTTCCCTGACAGGAACAACTGCAAATCTCTGATTTGGCAGCTCACTGCCCCGCAGTAAAGGATGGGTGTGGGGAGGGGAAGGCCAGCTGCAGTATTCTTTACTTAGAGGGAGCCGGGGGTTGGGCTGTTGATGGTCAAGCCCAGGGCACCAAACACACCTGGCCAGTGTGCTGCCAAACACGGCACAGCTGGGCTGCCCACCCAGCTCGTTTAAGGCTTGAGACAGAAGTTAGCTAAGCTGTCCAGGCTGGGCCTGACCTTATGAGCCTCCTGCCTCAGACTTCCCAGGGGCTAGAAGTACAGGCACGCGCACTGCTATGCCTGGCACTTGGAGCAGGGTCTCAATACAACAAACAAATGCTTCTCACTAGTTCCCAGATCCCCTCCTTGTCCTTTACATTTCCCAGTGTGGCAGTTGATACAGTGTGTCAGCTTGAGATGAGCCACTGCTGCCTGGCACGGGGGACGCCGCCCAACCCGGCAGCCCCAGAGTGACTCAGCACCAAAGACGTACATGTAGGAGCTGGAGCCGGCTTCGCTGAGCGGGCCTGCTTCCTTGAAGGAGTCCTGGTCTCGTCACACCACTCAGCCAGCCCACTTTGGAGGAGCTCTGATCTTCGTATGCAGCGCTGGTCTGCGCAGCCAGCAGAGGCGGAAGAGAGAGGCTTGATGGAGGTCGCGGCAGCCGCTCCTCCTCTGCTCTGTTGTTTCCTGCTGCCTCAAACTGCTGAGCTAAATAAACTTTTCCTTCTTTAATTCTGAGTGCTGGGTTTTTGTCCCAGCTACTGGTGAAAACTAAGACATGCCCTAATAAGAGCTTCTTGTAGGAATAACAACAAACAAGCTTCCTGTAACCCAAAAGATCTCACCCTCACTTCGACACTGAGTTGTGCACGCTTGAATTAAGAGCCTGCTATCTGCCAGGCCAGGCAGGCTACTGTAAGCCCCTGCAGGACAGTGCAGTGAAGGACACCTGCCCAGGGCAGGAAGAGACCTGTGACCAGCTCTGCAAGTCCCCAGCTCAGATTGTGCAGTGCTGCAGCTTATCTCCACCCTGAGACCAGCAGCCGCAGGCCTAGTGCACGAGGAACGGGCTCCGACAGCACCGTGGGCTGCTGAGGCAGGAGTCGCACATGCAGGCCCTCCAGAATGGAGAGGAGCATCCTCGGGGGAGGTCGCTCTGCAAGTGGCAAGGAGCGGCCCAAACAGGGCGCCCAGGATGGCAGGTGAGTCCCGTTCCAAATAAGCCTGTGTCTTCCGGACCTCAGAGGAGTCATCCGACAAGTGCCAAGCATGGGCAAGGGCCTGGTGGCTCTGACAAGGAGCCGTCGATACAGCTAGCTCACGCTCCGCCCTGTAGGCCACCCTGGCATGCGACCATCCACCTGCGTGCCTCCTTCGCAGGTCCACCGTGAGCTCTCTGTGAGCCAGAGCTACACTGGCCCCTTGGCATAGTGCTGGGCATTGTGTGAGAACTCCAGGCCCTGCGCTGCACGGGCGCCTGGCTTCGCCTCTGTGTGGAGTGACTTACCAGGGCAGCACGGAAGGAGCCCAGCGTCACTGTAACTGCTAATTCCAATCAAGACATCCTCAGCTCAAGGTGACTTTGCCTCTCTCCCCAGCCCACTTTCCAGGGACAAGGTCTGGAGAGGCCCTGGATGGCCATACCAGAGGTATTGCCTCAGGTACCCATGGGGTGCTGCTACACAGCCTGCGGAGTACAGGCCGAGCTCCATGAAAAGAAGTTCAAAACCCACTAAAGAACTCAGTGGCACTATTCCTTGACTGCACCAAAGAATTAGAAAACAAGAGTTTCTGGATCAGAAGCTGCCTTTTATAGTCAGGTAAAATATATGTACAGATCCTTATAACAGGATGTAAAAAGGCATAATTGAAGAATGGCACTTATTAGACTCTTAAGACCAGGCTGTCTTTGAGAACTGTTAATAGAATCCATACTAATGCAGATTTTTATTAAACAGATTTTATTTTCAAAAGAAGACCATTAAGGTACTTTTCCACAGAGCTATTTTATAATGCCAGGTTTAAAAGCAACAGACACTTTGACTTTAAGATGAGAACAAAAATCACACAATTAAAAAAAACAGAGAAGGAACCGGAAGCTTGATTAGTTTTGGTTTTCATTTCTGCAGTGACCACATCTGCAGGTCGGTGGCCAGCATTGCCTCAGTGTTTTGCAGCAGGGTTTGGTTTTGTTTTGTTTTGTTTTGTTTTTTCCTACCCTTCTCCCGTCTGTCTCCCGGAAAGCACCTTCTCTACATTAGGTCTGGAACTGCCGTGTGCACCGGCCACTCAGCTCGGGCTCGGTACTAGCCCATGCGCCAAGGTCCACGTGCTGAGGAGACTTATTTCTCTAATAAAAAATGGATGTCGTCCCTAATACCAAACTGAAATGTACTGTGGTTTCTCATCTGTTCTGTTGATGAAATTTGATTTTTTGGATTATTGTTTTAAGAATGAAAAACCTATGATCAAAAACCGATGTCCTCTTTTTAAGCTTTTCTTCTGGGTAGCATTTGTCTGTGAGGCTCAGTTGTCTTCCATGGTTCACGCTGTCACGATTACTTCATCCTTTTGAATTGAAAACACTTTGAAAATGTGCTTTGCTGCCATGAAGCTTACGAAGAACATTAGGAGTCTTGGTGCTGCAATGATATTTTCAACGGAAGCTGAGCCAAGGCTTTGTAAGAGCATTTTGCAAGAAGAGCAACTTAAAATGAAACATTTAGGGAATCTACTTATTAAGACAAAATTTGTGGGTCTAACATAGGCCATCATTTTGTACTGCGTTCCCCCTGGGTCCTCAATTCGTCAATTTCCTCCTCTGCACTCGCATTACGTATGCACTTAATGTGCTTCCTGCGGGTCTCCAGCTCCCATCTGCTGCTGCTGGCTTCCTCCTCAGCCCCAGAACACTGTCAAGGTTTTCAGGAAAGAATAAACTCATCAATAAATCCCTATCAAGAGCCCTGTAAGATGGGACTCAGGACAGAGGACTTTGCATGAGCAGAGAATAACTTTTCTGCAAGTACATTCAGAAAGCCTAAATGTCAGCAGTCACAGAGCGTTTGTAATACACTGAGCAGGAAGAAATGAATTTTTAAAATGCATAAAAATTTGCCCAAGTTAGAATGAAATTCGGAGGTGGCTCACTTTTCGAGATACGTATCTCTTTAAATGAAAGTGATTTTAGATGTTTTCACACACCCCTCTGAGGAAGCCTAATATTTGGCAATATTCTAGCAAGGCTGGGGTGCAGCTTGGGGGACAGAGCATGAGCGCAGGACCTCACTTGCAAAATTAATAACTAATGAATTAATTAGAGATTGTTCTAGGAGCAGGTCAGGATGCATGTCATGTGACTGAGCTCTCCTGGCAGTTCTGTACCAGAAGTTGCATGGCATGATGCCAGCTATGAGGCAAGCAGGCCCTTCTCAGTGACCTCAGCAGGCCAGTGCAAGTGATGACGCCGTCTTCTGTTTGTTTCTCAAGTCATTGAGTGCTCTGCTGGCAGTTGGGAACTCAAAGCGTTTCAGTCATGCAAAGAGGCGTTGGACCCGTTGGTCTGTGGAACTTCAGCCACCAGGTTGGATCTATCTGTATGGAATCATGCTGGCCATGCTTGAGTGCCCCGAGTCTGGGAGATCTCAGTCCACAGGCAGCGCAAGACGCCCAGCAGACCACTGCCACGCATGCGCACCTCCAGCAAGATGCTGAGATGGACCAGTTTTCCTTGCTTCCAATTTTGTCAAAGCCAATGTAAATATCTTGAACTGCTGAGTCAGCATCACCTTCATCTCCAGACTGCAGTGAGCTATTATTTCAGATGATTGAAGAAAACAGCTTCACTACCACAGGAGCGCAGAAAGAACGAAAGACTGGGTTTCACTCTGTCTATGAAAGTGTAAAAGATTCTACAGTGATTCCTTTTTCAAAAAAGTTTTTTTAATTTCATTTATTTATTTGATACAGACTCTTGCTACACAGCTCAGACCCTTTGTGATCCTCCTGTCTCAGCCTCTGGGATTATAGGTGTGCATCACCGTAGCTGGTTTCTTTGGCAAGCTGGGTGCAGGGCTGGCAGAGCATGCAGTACCAGGGATCAAACCCAGGTCCTCATGCTTGCCAAGAAGGCACTCAAGACTGGTGAGCTATCACCACACCCTAAAGTGATTCTTGAAACATGAATCTGAGATCATATCCGTAGAAGCTTCTATTGCCCTACCATGGGTAATGATGTCATGTTTAGCATATTTAGAAAGAATTCAAATGTATAGCCTCATGCAAACATGAGCAGCTGCAAAACAAGTGCCTGGAGCTACAGACAAAGGCTTAGAAACTGGATTTTGGGGGGAGGGTACAGGGCACCTACATAACGGAAGTTGTTTTCTCCGAAACAGCCTCTCTGCCCTTGAAAGGTCAAACAGTGGCAGGCGTGGAGGCTTTTTTTTCAAGCACAGGAAGAATAGCGCTAAAAGAGGTCAAGATACATAGTGCTATGGTTTGTGTCTAGTTTCCCCCCACAAGCTTCATGCAGTTATGGGGTGCACTTTTTGAGTTTGTGATAATCCATGATCTAGTGCTGGGATTAGGGGTGTGAGTACTATATGCAGCCTGGAGTGGATAGACTGAATGGAGCCTAAGGGAGACGACTTTCTGCAGCCATTGTGGCTGCTACTGCTCCCTTTTGCTCATGCTGTTTTGCTGTTTTCAACCATCGTGAAGCACTGCCCTCTGCCCCAGGCCACTCTGCCTTGGAGCCAGCAGAGTATGGACCGAAACCTCCACAAACGGTGAGTTAAATGAACCTTTCCTTCCGTCATTCTGGGTGTCAGGTTCTTTGTCCCAGCAAGGAGAGAAGAGCAACTGAGACAGCAGGGTCGCACAGCTGCTGTGTCTGGAAAGAAGCCCCAAGCTCAACACGAAGAGGAGAGCAAGCAGCGGAGCACCAGCGCTGCTTTGCCAAGAGCTCAGCTTCATTTTCTTCAACACAGAGATAAATAAAATAGAACCGACCTGGCTATGCTATCCTAGGGTTCATGTGGGGTGCTGTGAACTATTTATTCTCAGCTTCCCACTTGGCTTCACCATCCATTAACCTTTTAAGGCCATCTGATAAAATTATGCAAACTTTTCTTAAGTCGATTCGTTGAGGGGACATGGGACTTATTTAGGGAAATAGCTTCTCACGTGCACTCCTGAGCTCACTGTTACATATCTTAAAACACAGTGTCCACTGTGGTTCCCGAGGCACGCCCCGCAGGCCACCACATGAACGGAGGCCCGCAGGGAATAAAAAGTCGGTGACTGCTATCTTTAAACCAAGGAATAAAGTCTGCCCATTTACCCTATCATAACTTAGCTGTCACTGTGTCCTTCGAGCTGGTCACAGGTCCCTTGATGACAAGGCAGGCAAGTTTCCCTTCCTGTGCTGTTTAGGACAAAGCAAAATGTCACAGTAAAATGACAGAAAGGAAGTGGCATCTTGCTGGCATGGTGGCAAAGGCTCTGTGAATGCACAGGCCCTTGGGAAGCAGGGAAGAAGAACTCACCTAGTTTTAGTGCTCAGGGAAGCTTCACTGATCAGAGGACATTTGTGTCTCTCAGCTTTCTGCCGATGTCACAAAATGCCTAAGACAAACACCTTAAAAGTGAAACTGTTTCCGAGGTTTCCATCCAGGGTTGCAGGGCCCCGTGCTTTGGGCCTGCAGCAGCACAGTACTGGATGTCCAGGGCACATGGCAGGGAACCTGTTGTTCTCATGTCAGAGAAGGAGGGAAGAAGGAAGAGGAGGCTATGAGACAGGAAAAGAGGGACAGAAGGGGGAAAGTGAGGAAGGCAGAAGCCCTACTCAGCCATTGCCCCAGGGAGCCCACTTACGTCCGCGAGGCCCTGCCTCCTGAAAGTGCAACCACCTTGTAATAGCACAGGCAGCTGACCAAATCTTTAGCACATGGTCCTCAGATCCAGACCATAATAGCATTTTATCCTGAGGGATGGGTCAGAGTCCTAGGCATTCCTAGCAGGCACTTTAGCACCTGGAGAGCAGTCAACAGAACACGGCAGGAGAAAGAGCCAGTCACATGGAATGAACTCAAAGAAGCACGCAGGGCTGGGATCGGACAGGCCTTCAGTCCTCTCAGAGTGATAGATTTTCTGCTCTTTTTTTTTTTTCTGACCAGCAACTGCTGAAAGGTTTCAAGACAGAAGGTGACCATTCTTTCACCTGGATCCAAGTGAAGGAGAAGGAGAAGGAGGAGAAATTGCATGGAGAAAGTCATTCGTGGGGCCCGGAGGACACCAGCTATTGCATCATCGTGACAGGCCTGAACACCCCTTTTTTTGTTATGGTTGGCTTCAGCAAGAGCAGTTTCAGGAAAGCCAGAGAACACAAGTTGGCTTAGACACGCAGGCAGAAACCATTGCATACAGGTGGCACTCTTAAGGACGCTGGCTGGGGAAGAGCAGGACAGCATACCTGGGTGCAAGAAAGGCTCACCTGCCAGGGATTTGGCTCTATCTGTTATTCTTAAAAACAGCGAGTGCTACAAAGTATCAGTATATCTCACAAATGAGATACACACATATGGGGGAGAATATCTATACAGCACCTCCACAATGACTGTATGCTCGTCTTTCTTAATTACTTATATTTTAAGACAGAGCCTTGCTAAACTGCCCCAGTGAGACTTGAACTTGGGATCCTCTACTTCAGTCTCCTACGCGGCGAGGATCACAGACACAGGCCAGCATTCCCACTGAAGGAGCGATGGGACTTACATGATGACGACCCCAGAAAAGAATCTCAGTGAGAAGAAACGCTTGCAGGTGGTGTCAGAAGAGAGAGGAGAGAGCGGCAAAGCCTTGGGCCACCAGCAGGGCCAGCGACAGGAGCTACAGCAGGGCTGGGCCCAGGGAAGCTGGCTCCTCTCTGGTGCTGCCTGGAGAGGCCACACGCAGAGAGCACAGCTCTACACCCTGCACAGGACCTGGGTGGAAATTCTGCCCAGTGCTTTCCAAGCGCTCAGCAGGGGAACCCCCATGGCTGTGACATGCTGAGGAACGGCTCTTCCTGGGCTGGGCACATCATACTGGGGGGTGCCGGGTCCCACCAGCCGGCAAAATCACATTTACTTACTGGGTGGCCATGCCATTGAGAGGTGTCGGCCCCCGAGTTTGTTGCAACAATTATTCCCCTGAGGAAAAAAAAAAAAAACTTTGAGGCTCCCTGTTTGAGATTTCCATGTATAGGAACGCAAACAGCTCAATCTACAGATTCAAACAAGTAACACAGACTACAGCAAAGCGAGATGAAGGGGCCACAGATGAGGCCAGGCTCTAGGGCTGCACAGATGCCGCTGGGGGCTGAACTCGAGGACGCTCCCACCGTGGCCGACGGGACCAGCACAGCAGGCGCAGCCCCTATCTCGGCAGCAGGCACGAGCCGCCCTGCGCCGGGGTGTCTCCTCTAGGGTCCTGTGAGTGCGGCTCTATTTGGCTTCTACAATTGCGCGTGAAAAATGAAAAGCCCCACCACTGATTTGTTCATTCGTCTAACAAATAAGCACCGTTGTCCTCCGCATACCATCCACGGTCCTCACTGCTAGGCTGCTGTCAAGGACGTGGCCATCCTGGGCCACGAGGAGCACTGACTCGGGTGTATGGGAATGCAGTCATCAAGACCCTGCTCAGGCCGCCCTTTGTATCTTTCCAATTACTGAGTCTTACCAGGCTAAAGCTCTGCGCCAACCCCCAGATGGCTTTTCGACCCCCATGGCCAGGTGATGTAACGAGTGAAATGGAAACTTTCTACCCAGGAGACTGCACAGCTCTCAGCTCCACGTGCTGTGGTCCTCCCACTGCAGCTCCACTCGTCAAGGCCCAAAGGTTCTGCCTCAGCCCGTGCATCCAGGCTTGCTAGGATGCTGCCTTTGACGAGCAGAAAATGGCAAGGGCGGCCTGACATGTGAACAGGCCTGGCATAGCCAGATGAAGGACAAGACAGCAACGTGGACCACAGAGAAGCCACCCTGGCAGAGCACCCCAGCGCTGGCCAGCGCTCAGCTGCCTGGCCCCCAGGGGGGCGAGTGAGTGAGGTCAGTGCAGACTGGCAGGGGACCTGCCTGGTGGAGCCCACCCAAGATGCCAACAAAGAGACAAGATAAGGGAAATGGTGATGGTTCTAAGCCATCATGCTTGCTATGGTTTTTACACTGCAAGAGCCAAGCAAGACCCCATCCCCATTCTGCCTCTGCGACATCAGCCTGCTCACTGCTTCATGAACACAACAAGCACATTCTGCCTCCGGGGCTTCGGCATTCACCACCATCCAGGATCCCACTGCGTATCCCTCGCCCAGACGGCCGCATGCATCTCCCCCTGCAGGGTTTTGCCCAGTGCCATCCACCAACCCACCAGGAACATGAAGCCACCCCTCAATATGCTACGGAGAGCTGCGAGCCCACATGGCCCACTCCAGCCAAGTCCCTCCTGACCCTCTTGCATCTCAAACACCACCTACCGTACTATGCTTAGTATATATCTGCCTAGGAGAAGTTTCTGTGGGACGTAACTTACAGAACAGACCAACTAGGACAATGGACAGAGGAGACACGAGGGTAGGACGAGGGTTGGCGTGTGTGCTTCAGGAAGTTGTGGTCCAGAGAAGGGCAAGTATGTCACACAGCGCTCTAGGCCGTAGTGCTATTACAATATGGACAGGAGGTTTTAGGGAGTTGAGCTCAACCTGAACTTGGCGATTCAGACAAAAATCCACCTTTGTTCTTCAGGAACCCAGGAGAGTCCAAAAGGAAACAGCTGCCAGTGAGAATGAGCAGGGGTCTGAAAATCAGGCTGCATAAGATACATGTGCATGGGTTCGATCCTGAGTGTTCCCCCAAAGCCTCCAGTGGCCATGGTTAGAGCCTTGGGAAGGCTGCTGGACCATAGAGGTGCTGGGCTCTTCACTGCATAGAACCCACGATGAGTTCCTAGGCGAGTCCATTGCTAGGAAGCATGGCCTGGTTGGAAGAGGTGTCACTGGGCACGGGACCTTGAGGGCTGTGTCTTCTTCCGGGCCCCTTCCCTTCTCTCTCTGGTCCTGCCTTTCGTGGAAGGAGCAGCTTGCCTGTCCTGGGCCGTTCCACTGTCCCATTTCTACCTTTGAGCCACTGAACTGTGAACTGAACCCCCCAAATCATGAGCCAAATTAAACTTCACCTCTCAGATGTGTTGGATGTCAGGTGTTTTGTCCCTACAATGAGAAACTGCTGCAAGAAAATCACATTCATTCATGTCCCTGACACCTGCCGAAAGTGGAGAATGTCTTTCATTCAACTTATCTCAGTTACATGATCAAATTAAATTCCATGGTGCCTCCAATTCTTGGAAATTCAATTTGGGAATTGGGCTAACACAAACCTCTAGACTTTGTTACAATAATCATCTCAAGTAAGACCTCCAGAAAAAGACTCAAGGCACATGAACAAAAACGTTCTCCCATTCTCACATATGATTTGAAACTCTCTCCACGGGGGGGGGGGGGGGGGAGACATGAGATTTGTCATGTATTAAACTCTGAAAATGTCTTGGAAATATGAGTTTAAACCTAAGGATGTCAACTTGTTTTATTCCATAGAATCTTAAACATCACAGTCAATCTTCTCACAAAGTTCAACAGGCCAAAAGAAACAGACTATAGTTCTATTTATTAAATTTTAGGTCCAGACAAATAGGTATTCCCTAACAATAAACTTAAATGGTCATTATTAAATGGCCATGATTCTTTGCAGCAGGCTGAGGGAACCTGCTGGCCAACAACCAGTTTCTGCAATGTGACAATCAGATGAAACACTGACACCTCCACCCCCAGCTCTCCTGTGGTCTTTGAGGAGCTCTTGATTTTTATCACAGCCACTACAACCTAAGCTCACAGACCTATGACACCAATGAAAGACATGAGCCGACACTGAAGCCATTAGCTGGCTGCAGCTAGGAGCTCACTAGGTATTCGACCGATGACAAGGAATTGTGCAGGAAAACCCCCACTTCCTACTGATCCCCCAGGAAGTTTTCTGTGGTTCCAGCAGGAGTCTCAATGCTCAGATTTCAGAACAAAAAATTTATACGATCATTAGTTTCTGTCTCGAAGGTAACACATTCAGGGACCAATAACAATACAAGGTATCAGTCTGTATCTCCAATCATCTCAATCATTTCTACATTTTTGGTTGATGTTGTCGAGTCTAATGACTGTCATTGTTCTTCATAGAAGCTCGGCTGCACCAGCACCAGGGGTACCAACTTTATTATGCTCTTGTTGTGTTAAGGTTCTGCTTTGCATAAAATAATTGCCTTCAATAGCAGACTTCTTGGCAGAACTATCTTTCAGCCGCCTGTCAGTTATGTGATCCTGAGGGGAATTTGAAATCATGCGCTGTAATGGCCCACATCAACTCAACACATCCCTGACAACAGCGAGGTGTCACATCGGGCTAAGGGCAGCACACTGCTGACAGCACATTCAGGACCATCGGACATTTGAGCTGAACACAGCAGGCACATGAGTCAACCCATGTATTAAACACTTGGGGAGCTGCTGCTGCTGCATGGGTTGAAGATAACAGATGCAGCTATCTGAGAACATGATAGCACATGATTCACATTCAATGAATCCTAATATTACCCCTATGCTGGAGTCCCCCTTGTCGCAAAGGTCCCTCAAAGTGCTCTCTGGCCATGTAGCAATGCAAGGGCTGCTAAATAAGGATCTGCTTCCCACACCAGGCCCTCGGAAATGGAGCTTGGGACTGGCTGCTCTACAGACTCTGTTGGAGCCTGGCTGCACCTCAGTTCACAGTGGAGAACTCTGGCTATACGCAGGCGCAGATGGACCACAGTTTCATTAGCGCATCAAAGCCAACTACCTCAGAAAACCTAGAGCATGTGCCCTAATGAGGGAAAAATCTAACTGCAAATGCTCTATTAGGGACAATAAAGCAACGGAATTAGGCCAGAGAAAATTTAACACAAATACTCTTCAGGTTAAGGCAATAAACACCGGTGAGGTTACCTACATTTTTACCTTATTCTGTAAGAAGAAAGACATCACAAAGGCATGTTGTCCTTCAAATCTGAAAAATACTAAGTTAGTGGGTGAGAATTTTCTCATTCTGATTGATGAACAAGATTTCTTACTTAAAAATCTTTTGAAAGTAACCATAGTAAGTGACATTAAGAAGAGGATTGGAGGACCAGTGAGATAGTTCAAGGGACTAAGCGCCTGCTTGGGGGGCTGGGCTTGATTCCCTGCATCACATGCCACGCTGGCCCCACTCCCAGCGCAGGCTAAGCCAGCTACACAGTCCGAGTATGGCGGCACATACTTATAACCCCAGAGCTAGGACGGTCGCACACAGAAAGATCACTATGAGCCTGAGCTGCATGCTAAGACCCTGTACCAAACAGATGTATGATGAGAAGAATCCCTTACTAGAGCTGTTAGTTTGGGCTTCTTTTTTTTTTTTTTTTTTTTTAATTATCATTTTGTATTCATTTTAATGCGAAAAAAAGATAAAATGGCAATGAAACAGTTTCAAAACATGTTAGTAGGGTGATTACAATAATTAATACACATATTATTGCCTTTATAGGAGTTATTCAGAGGACAAGATGCAGGCCTGATATTTTGTCTAAACAATATTAGTACAAACTTTATTCTTAATGAACTTAGACAAAGCAGCTGTATATCTATCTTAACCTTCATACATATACATTTTTTTTTCTTTTTGAAGTTTCTAATAATAGGAGAATATATCATACCATGTCTTATAAATAGATAGTAAGTCAGAGATATAGCATGAACCATAAAACAAACAGTATAATTAAATAATATTCAGAAAATTAATTAAATATTAATGGATTAAAATTAAATTAAATATTTCAGAAACAGTATTCCAAAATTCAAAACATGAGTCCATCTTAGAGGCCAGAACGTTGTATATCATATGTATGAATTTGTAATCAATTCAGAGTACTTGAATAGTATTTGAATAGGCAAATATATACAAAGATATCAACTAGGAAAAAGTTTCCATGGTAGTAAAGAATTACTAACAATAAAACATAAATACTGGAATGGCAAATATGTGAGCAGAACTTTTACAAGTTTAGAAATAGGATATCGCACAAAGTTCTAGTATGTCATGCACATGGACAGCGTCCATGATGCTTACTGGTGGCCAAGTGTCACTTGTGGGACCGAGATACTGCTATTTCCTTGATATCCACCCTGTAGACCCAGACAGAATCCTGCCCCATAGGGTGCAGGAGAAGTCCATTTGTAGAATGTGCTGATGGACATATTCTGTTGCTACATATAAAAGAATAGTTGAAAGACAGCTGCTGTATACCTCTTTTTCTCCTGTGTTTCATTGTTTGCCCTATTTGGTGGGTTCTTTTCATTCTCTTTCATGGGGTTGTGGTCATTTTGATCCCTCTCTAGAAAATCTTTTAGTAAACTGTGCAGGGTTGGCTTTGTCATCATGAAATTCTTCAGTTGTCCTTGGTCCTGGAAGTATTTCACTTCTCCATTGAACATGAAAGAGAGTTTTGCAGTCTGGGCTGTAATTTGTGCTTTTTTGTTTTGTTTTGTTTTTTTTCAAGACTTGAAGTACTTTGCTCCATGGTCTTCTTGACTTGATGGCTTGTAAAGAGAAATCTGCTGTTATTTTAATGGATTTTCCTTTAAATGTGATCTGCTTGTTTTCTCTAGCAGCTTTTAGTATACTATTCCTGTGTTGTATTTCTGGGATCTTGATTATTATATGTCTGGTTGTGGTTTTAATTGGGTTGATGTAATTTGGAGTTCTACATGTTTTAGTTGCTGAATGTCAAATTGTTTCCCCATATTTGAGAAGTTTTCTGCTATTGCTTCTGCCCGTATTCTTTTTGTGTCATTTGTATCATTCCTTCTTTCTCACTGATGCCTATTAGTCTTATGTTATTGTTATGGTTTATGACTAGTTGTCCCCCCAAAGCCTCATGTAGTCACTGGGCGGGGACTTCTAGAGTTTGAGACTTGATCTATGATCCCTGAGATTATGGGTTTTAGTACTGATGGGATTATGGGTCTCAGTACTTCTGGGATTATGGGTGTAGCCTAAGGCAGGGGCTAAGGCCGAGAGCCTGAATGTAATATAAAGAGACAGAGAGACAGACTCAAGCTGTTGCTGCTGCTCTGCTGCCCTGATTGATTGGCTGTCTTTGCTACTATTTTGTTGCTGTTCCACCGCCATGAACTGGATGCTCTCTGCCCTGCTCCACTCAGCCTTGGGCCAGCTGAATATGGACTGAACCCTCCAGTAACTGTGATCAAAATAAACCTTTCCTTCCTTCATTTTGAGTGTCAGGTATTTGTCTCAGCAACGAGTAAAAAGTAACTAAGATAGAGTTTGGTACCAGAGAAGTGGGGTCGTTGCTGTGACTAACCTGACCATGTGGATTATAAGCTTTTCGGAATGGCTTACGGGAAGAGGTAGGAAAGGTTCGGAGATGTCGGCTAAAAACAAAGCACTAGAACAGCTTCAGCTATTCAGCTTGGGCGATTCTGGTCAGAGCTTAGACCAGAAGACTGACAGAAGGCCTGCCTGTAAAGACCAGGCTGAGGAGGTTTCTGCTGGAAAAAAGGACAGCATTGGTCATTGGACTCCAGATGATTTGTGCTATGGATTGGCTGAAAGTCTTTCGGAATTTTGCTCGTGCCCAGAGACTTTGCCTAAGACTGAGATTAAGCATGGTGGACTGATTAATCTCACAGGAGACATTTCAAAGCAGCAAACTATTGGGGCAGTGGTGTGGTTGTTATCGGTTGCTTTTAGCCAGATTTATGTTGAAAAATCAAGAGAAAAGAGCCAAGAAGAATGATTTTAAAATGTGAGTTTGGCCAGGAAGGAAGCACCAGGAAAGCTTCAGACTGCAAAGATGGAGCTGAGAGGATCTCCATTGCTGGGAAGGAACCAGCGAATCGAAAAGACGGCCTGAGGGGAAAAAATCAAGGTGTCTGGTGTCCGTGCTCAAAGGCTGCAACTGTCTTCGTGGAAATGTTCCCAGAAGGCCATATGCAGAGGCCATCACACTGCCAGAGGAAGCACAGAAGCACCAAGGGCCACGTTCTGGAGCAATGTGGCCTGGCTATTGGAAGGTTCCCAGACCTACGGGCACCCCAGGGCCCTAGTGAGTGACTTGGCACCTCTCCTTCCTACAGGCGAATGAAGACCCGGTGCTTGTCTGCAGGCAGCTCCGATGCAGACTGGTACCACAGCAGGGTGCTTTTTATAGTGCTGTAAGTTGCTCGACAGTTATTAGCTGCCAGTCCCTTGAAGCCCGCTGTGGGGAGACTCAGCAATACGGGGAAGGATCTGAAGTTACACTGAGTCCCCTAGAGGAAGAAGGGCTATGAGCCAGAGAATTAGAATCTGATGTTTTTGGTTACCACTTAAATGACTCTGACCTGGTGTGACCCAGGAAAATAATCCTCATTAGGAGCAGTGGTGCGGGAAAAGTTCCTGGAAAGGGACCGAATCTCAGCGGAATGAATTTCAGTTCATTGGCCAAATACTGAATTTGTGTGTGTGTGTGTGTGTGTGTGTGTGTGTGTGTGTGTGTGTGTGTGTGTGCTCATGCGCATGTGTGTGTGCATGTGTATGTCTGTGTGTGTGTAGTGTAGTGTAAATGTAAACATCACTTGAACAATGTGTCATACATAGTCCATATGAAAACTGAGTCAACAATTTAGAAAAAAAAAGAAAGAAAAACTGAGCGCCCTTGGCCATCTGTTTGTGCCAGCAACTGACAAAACATCCGTGCAGATGGACACTTAAGGCTTAGACATAAACTGACTCTGCCGTTTGGCGCCTACTCCTCATTTTCAAAATTGTCTTTTGCTAATACACATACGTGCCAGTATTAAGAGTGGCCATATTATTGTTTTTACTCAAAGACGCCCCTTGAACCCCAACTGGCAAGACTAGAAAATCAGCTGGCTGCTCACCGATTTCTGACTTCACCGCCACCAAGCCCTCCGAAGTGGCGACAGACTGATCAACTGCTCCTTGTAGTGTGCAAAGCTGCCGCAAACCGGGCGGGAGTGGCCTCTGGTACACACCTGCCCCCAGCCCTTTTCTTTTACATTCCTGAAGAAATGAGTGTCTTACAGACTGAACAGGACAGGTCAGCAGTGCCAGAGACAGTTATTTACAGCTGTGAAGGGAAGGGCCCAGAAGTTGCCATTGTCTTCCCAGGAATAGCTCTGTTTACTGGCTACACTTTCTTGACTTTTCCCAGAAAAACACACTGTAACATTTTGTTTTTTTCTATAAAGCACCTTGTGCCTTTCCTTTTTTTTTTTTTTTTTTTTTTCTGATGAAGTATAGTTTACAATGGGGAAAAAACTTTATTTGTAAGTCCAATGTTTACATTGAAACGGCTGCACTGAATTTAGTGTAACTTAATATAAAGATATTTAAATAAAAATATTTATCCTAGAGTTACTTTACATTCCCTTTAGGCTTTGATTAAATAAATTGTGCTCCAAACGGCTAGCTCAGCAGTACTTCATTTGCATGCCGAGTCTCACCAGTTCCAGCAAAGAAAGACTTCATGAAACTTAGCGGCAGCATTCAGTGACAGAGTTGTAATGCGTTTCTTGAATTTCTTTTCAAGTTTCAATAGAGGGGCAGCGACTGTCTAGTCACGCTTATCCCATCAAGCGGCGTCACGATGTGTCTGGGAGTCACTGCGTAATGACCTTTGCCAACTAACTTTGATCTATACATGGATCGTAGGACAAGGATCAAAAAAATGAAGAAAGATGAAATATATACAGCTAAATTTGTGCTAAAAAAATCAAAACAGATAAAATTCCCATCATTTTCCTTTTTGAATACCTTAAGACATATTTCCTAGAAAACCAACAGAGACATCAATTACAGAGACAATGAAAGATCAAAGTTCATCGATAACATTCTGTGTAATTGTACCGGGTAAATATCGGTAAAGCCTCATTTTTACAAGTCTAATATAATGGAAATCTGGCTCATCTCTCAGCTAATAGCTGACCAGCTAATTGCTTAACTAATATTAGAACCATAAATTTGAGATCTCTCTCTCTGTCTCTCTCTCTCTCTCTCTCTCTCTCTCTCTCACACACACACACACACAACACACACACACAATTGCTTCTCTTTTTGCTGACTGCTGATCCACATTACCGACCAATGAAGAGCAGGAGGGCTTCTCTAAGCCTGAGCATGCGGAGTCTAACGTTGAACCCTTAGTGTACTACTTTACTTTAGTACACCCTAAATATCCTCACAGGTTAGAATACTGAAATACTGAAGGTTGTGCTGGTGATAATTGAACATGATGAATCCAGGCTTTTGGGTTTTCCTTCCTTGAGTTTTGACTGGGCCCATAGTGACCCACATACTTGCAGCCTCCCCAGTGCTGGTGTTGTAAAGCGAGAGCCACTATGCCCAGACTAGGTCAGTGCCCCAGCCCACCCTGGGGTGGAGCCGGCCTGACATGCGGTACCCAGGATCGAACCTCAGTCCCTGCACTTGCCTAAGGAGGCTCTGAATCTGCTGAGTTACCTCATTGGCCCTGTTTATTGTCTTTCCAAGACAGGGTCTCACTATGCAGTTCAGGCTGGCCTTGTTCTCACTTTGTTGCCACCAGGCTGATCTCAACCTTGCAGAGATCCTCCTGCCTCAGCCTCTCGGGTGCTAGGATTAGAGGTGTGCACCACCACACCTGAATGATAAGTATAGTTCCATTGTTTTATACATTTCTGTAGCGATTGTAGTTCAGTGGTTACAGAAAATAACCAGTTCAGGATGCTACTAAACATAGGGACAAATCATTCCTTTGGGGGGAAAATAACCCTAGTTCTGGTAAATATTCTCCTGATGACAGCATAACCTGACAAAGGCAGACACAAAAGGAAAACAATCCAGAAAGCGCTGCCTGCGAAAGCAGTCAAGAACGTTGAAGGTGTGTTCCAGATTTATGCTGCAATTATTAGGACAGAAGAAAAATGTCACGGCAAGTCAACTTTAGCGTCATCGCCAGGGTTGGAGCTGTAAAGGAACAGAGGCTAGCTCCAAATTTGTCCATATCATGCTTATGTTCTAGTGGCTCCTTCATTTTACACAGATTCCTGCCTTTAAATATGCATGCGAGGCAAGAAATACCTTGAATATTCCACTGAGCAGAGCACTGCCTAAAGAAGTCAATTGGAAGAAGGGATAAGCTAACACAAATTCGCATGAAGGACTACTAAACTAAGTGCTGCAACAATTAAAAATAATTCTTCATAATAGTAAAATGCTGGGGCCGGCGGTATAGCTCAGCAGACTAAGCACTTGCTTAGGTAAGCACAGGGGCCAGGGTTCAATCCGGGGCACCGCATGCCACACCGACCCTGCCCTCTGTTGCGCTGAGCCGGTGGTGGAGTCTGGGCATGGTGGTGCATGCCTGTAATCCCAGCCGTAGGGAGGTAGAAATCAAGAGGGTTACTACGAGTCTGGGCTACGTAGTGAGACCGTGCACAAAATAAAATAAAATAAAATAAAATAGTAAAATGTTAATGTCAATGGTTATAACTCCTAATTAATTTTTAAGGAAGAAAACAATTAAGAGGGAAAAGTAACACAGAGAGATATAATAGAAAGTGATATTATCCCATTCCTATTACCTGCTGTGGAGAAATGGAAGTAAAAGTAAACTAGGCTTATGATTCGTAATTTACAGAGTAATTTCTAGAAATATGTTGAATCTGGGCTGAAACAAAATAAACATGTAAATGTATGTGTTTACTGTAGCAAATGTAGACTAAGGCAGAAAGGGAAGAAAAAATGCAATCTAAAATAAAATACAATTTTATCAAAATAGCAATGTGAAGAATTGGGAGGAGGGAGAAGAAGAAATAGGGAACCAAGTCACACGTGTCAGGTATGCGTCTCAGTGATGTAGAACGTGACTAGGGCAACATAGAACCACTTCCCAGCCTTTGGCTAAGGTCAAATAGACTACTACACAGCAGGAGAGCTAAAGTGCATAATATATTCGATTCAAATTAGGGGCCAAAAAGAAGACTGGAGGTAACAAGCACAGGAATAAGTGAAAAGAACGCTTAGTTCTTCGTAAGTCTTTAGGGCCGTAGTAAATTCTGTCTAAGGAAATACATGTAAACATTTCTAAAAGCTGTCACTACAAAGGTTATCACAACAAGAGCCACAGGATAATATAACCTTTCCAGGTAAGAGGAAAAAACATATAATACCTCTAGACTATGTAATAGAAAATTAAATAATTAAACAAAAAACTATGAAATACAATTATAGAACTCGGACAAAATATACCTATCATATAAATAAATAAATTTCCATTACGTACAAAAGGACTCCAGACTTATAAAAAAGACACTAATAAAAAGACTCCAGGATTAACCTTCCACAGGGGCAAAAAATCGATATCCTTTGTGTATGTAAGAGTATGTAGAGGCATGAGAGTCACAAGTATTGAGAGTGACAGCCTGGCCAACCACGCCGCGTAAGTCCCTGTCCAAGGGCAGGCACACCGGCGTCAGTGTCACACACGCTGGATTTAAAGCAAATCTCACCCAGGCAGAAAAAGTGACTATAACATTGTAGCATGCAATTGACAGCGAACATCTAAGGGTTCTGAACACTGCCTCAATACTGACATAGCAAAACCGTTCTCAAGTACAAATCTGCGAGCGACACACGTGTGCACTGAGAGATGAGTCTCTCTCTGCCAAAGGAGGAGAAAGTGAAGAAAACGTACAATTACAAAGCATTCCAATTTGTATCTACATAGAATTCCATGTCTTAAAGCAGAAATGCATCTACTTACAAACTTCCACATTTATTGTGACTATTTTTATGCCAAAAATAATAAAGCCCCAGCAAATTATAAAAGTAGAAATCAAGTCGACGCTAATTTCTGTTCATAATCTACTAAAATAAAATATGTGACTAGAAAACAAAAAATCCCTACCGTCTATAAAAATATTAAATTCACCAAAACAAACTTCATGTCAAAAACAAAATCAGAACTCAGAATTTAGACTACACAGCAAATACTGACACTGGAATCTCTGTGGGAATCTCTGGAAGCAGCTCGGACGGGCTGAGGGGACCTGTCAGCCCCAGTGCCCTCAACTACTGACACTAACAAGTACTAACCCGCAGTTCTCTTCAAGGAAGCACATGTCAGCTCAGGAGCAAGTCCAATGCACGAGACAAACCGCTTACATTACAGAACGAAGCAAACAGAAGTCGGAACATAGAACCACAAGTTACTCATGGAACATGTGAATCATAAAACCCACACCACTCACCAACACTAAAATAAACATGGAAAGCTGGATAATAGGGATCATACATGCATTCAATTACCAGAAATCAAACGAGTAAGTTTTCAAAGAATGACCCTTTCTCGATTACACCAGACATAATCAATTCCACACTGAATTCTGCAGGTCTTCAAAGAACAGATTATTCCAGTGCCAGTCACACAACACATGTAGAAAGGAAAGCTTTTTGTTCTGAGTATGCAATCTGCATACGCTCTGTACCCATACTACACACACACACACACACACACAACTACAGACAGATATCCTTCATGTCCTTAATCTACACAAGCCAAATAGTGCAACGCTACTCAACATTTCAGAATCTATCAATAAAATCATTCATGTTAATAAAAAAGAGAGGTCTTGCTTTCGCCTTTTTAATACTGGGGAAAATTTTTACAACACTTAATCTGAAAAGTAGCCATTCATTATCTTTTTAAAAAACTATTAACACAATAGAAAAATATGGGAATAACATTAATACCATAATAATGAATAATTGATGCACCACCGGCATCCTAAGTAGATACATATCAATTCAAAAATTCATTTTCCCCCAAAGGTGAAAGGAAGCCAGGACACTGGGAATGAAGGAGCCTCTGGGAAGAACCTGGGCCTTGGACACCTGATTTTTTTTTTTTTTTTTTTTTGAAAATGGGAGGTAGCCGGGCGTGGTGGCGCACGCCTGTAATCCCAGCACTCGGGAGGCTGAGGCAGGAGGATTGGTGCAAGTTCGAGACCAGCCTGGGCTACAAAAGTGAGCTCAGGACCAGCCTCAACTGCATAGTGAGACCCTGTCTCAAAAAGACAAAAAAAAAAAAAAAAAAAAGAAAAAAGAAAATGGGAGGAATGACCCAGTCTCCGCCTCTCACGGTTCCTTTCACCCTCCCCCAGGACACATTCAGGGCTCACCTGCAGAGCTGATGCGCTAGAGCGGAGGGCAGACATACGCAGCACGCAAACACAGTGTGCACGGCTTAGTCTCAGGACAGCCCGCCCAAAGGACATGGAGATGCAGAGATGCTCCAGATCTAGCCAGGGGCACGGTGTTCGCACAGAACCTACGCATACGCGTCGTCTGCGAAACCTCACCTAGCAGGGTTTAGATCTAACATACCCCCAATCTCGCCTGTGTGTGAAAGGTAACTGGGCTGAGGCGACATTGTGCTCATCACTGGACTAATCCGAGGAGTAAAAAGATGTGAGTTCTAGTAGGAGGCTGACCTTGTCTGGGGGCGGGGCCTTCATCACTGGGGCGTGGGTGGAAAGGGTCAGTCTCCCCGGGTCCTCCCGGCTGTGTTTTCAGGGAACAGTAGGAACTTGCTCTCCTCAGTTGTCCATTCCACCACAGGTTTCTGGCTTGAAGCCAGCTGACCATAGACTCCTTAAACAAAATGACAGTAAATCTTCTCTTTTAAACCATGGATGTTGGGCTGCGAAGATAGCTCAGCCTTCTAAGAACCTGCCTAGGCAAGCGAAAGGACCCAGGTTCCATCCCCGGTACCACACACCGCGCCGGCCTCACCCCGGGCCCACCAAGCTGGCCACAGCAGAAGTGGTGGCACATGCCTATAATCCCAGTGCAGGGAAGGCTACAACAGGAGGATCACTACTAATCTGAGCTGCATATGAGGCCCTGTACCAAAGGCATCCACTGAGTGTGTCTAAAATTGTATTTGAGTGGCAAAGAAGGTGACTAAGACAACTATACTTTAAGTCCCCTGTAGGATTACTAACACTGCTATAATGCCACTGTATTAGTGGTTTACAAGTGGTTGTTACACCTCAGGGTCCAGGGAGCAAAAGTCCGCAGGTGTGTAGCAGAGATACAGTCTTGCTCCAGGGTTGTTTTGCACTTACAGTTTGCTGAATGCCTGAATGTGGAACCCACAGAAATGAAGAATCCACTTCATTTATTGAGTGCCCACTGGGTGTAGGACACTACTCTAGGTGCTAGAAATGCTCTGCCCATGTCTCCTCCTTCCTAGCCCTAGATCCACACATAAGACGGACTTCACCGCATGAATCCTGTTTATTGGTAGTGAACAGCTCTAGTTTCAGGCTGAGTTCAATCCCCAGTACTATAAATAAATAAATAAATAAATAAATAAATAAATAAATAAATAAAACAAGCAAGCAAGCAAGCTGTGGCCCTTTTTAGGATTGCCTGCAGGGTTGCAAAGTCCTAGTCTGCTGGCAAAGCACACTACGGAAGCCCTTTCAAAGCCATCAAACAAAACTAGGAAGAACACAGCCACTGGAAGCCATATAGCTCGCATCACCTTTGTCTAGACAGTCTATGATATTTTGAAGAAAAGTGATTTTTGTCAATAAAATCTAGTTTTCACTTACCTTGAAAATGTGCACTGAAACTCAGGAGTCAGCAGAACACACCAGAGTGCTCTGTTCCACCCTGAGAATGGTGTGGTCTCCAAAACCCCTATGCTGTGAAAAGCGCACCAGTGTCCAAGCACTGCATGTACATTACCCTAAGGTGCGAAGACCCCTCAAGGCCGTTAGGAACCCGGATACTACTTGATTCTGGGGGGATTTCCCCTTCTAATTTCCTGGAAAATCACTCCGAATATAAAGATTTTAAAAGGCAAAGCAGAGCCAACCACGGTTTCCACATGAGTCACTTCAGGAAACGTGGCACACACACTCTCTCAAGCATTTATTCCTAAGAGGAAAAATGCCTGGGCCCGAACCACCAAATACCTCACTTGAAAAACTGGCACCGTTGCGTCCCAAGCCAAAACAGTTATCAACAGGCAGCGAACATCGGGAGGAAATGATTCCATTTTATTTGTTTTGCACAGGCAAGCAGCCATGTCCAACATGTGACTTTAAGAGGAGAGCACATCTAAAAACTTACAATTAAGCATGACTTTCTGCTTGCCCGTGGACCCAAGTCCTGGTCCCTGCCATGTGGCTTGACCTTCCATGTAAAAATCATAGCTTTGGACTTGATTCTACTCCAGGAGCCCTAGGCAGGATTTTAAAACTTTTTTTTTTTTAAGTCCACAGCATTGTAGACAAAGCAGATGCCCCAGGAGTGACGTGCAGTAGAGACCACGACCGCGCAGCCTCTCACCTTAAGGAGTTGCACTGCTCACCAGTTGGGAGCACGGACATTTGCACAGAGCACGGTGCGCTGCGTGATCTGATGAGCCAGGGCAAGCGCACGGGGCCAGCTTCCACTGAGCTCACTTCTTGATCCTCTGTCCACTCCACTTAAAGCGAAGCCCTGTTTGCCTTTCGACTCTCAACTTGCAGTGGACAGTGTCAACTCATACCCGGTTAACTGGAATGCGATACTTTACGCCTGTATCCCCCGAGCCCCTTCCTCCCGTTCCTTGGTTTTCTTGCAGTTGTCTCTTGATTCTATCTTAAGCTCTTCTAGCTGTCCCCCTGCTGTCTATTTCTCACCCTTAAGACAGTAAACGGAGCATAGGTATGCTGGAGTTAGGGAGTCGATGGAATGGCAGAAGATGACAATGGGGACACGGGTCTAGACCTGGCCATGCCTCTCACTTCCCAGCTATGAGAGGTGCTGGTACACCTTCAGCTGTTCTGTCTGGGAGACTCTGCTCAGGGCTCAGAGGACTGAGAGACATCATGCTGGTAAAGAACCGGTCAAGGCCTAAGTTATAGGGAATAATATCATTAAGCTTCTCTTCTGGATGGTTAACAGCTTAAGTTGGCAATCCACAAAATTAGAGAAAAAGAAGGGATATACATGTAGTCAATATTTTGACTCTAGCTCTTCAAAGTCAGTGAGAACACAGGACATAAAAGAACCTGTATTGTAACAGCCTGTAACTCAGTGGAGTCCGAAATTTCCTGTTCAAGGAGATTAAGGGGCCTCAGAGGAAAGGGACTGATGATGTTCAGTGCGCCTAAGGAGAGTCACCTAGGGAGAAAACATTCTCTCAGGCTTCCACAGAAAGCAAACTGGTGAAGCACTGGCCATGACTCATCCAGATGGCTGACACTGACAACAGTGTTGCAAGTCCGGCAGTACATGGCTCCAGGGTAAACCCTGAGGGGACCTGACTGACCTTATCAGATACGAAAGTTACATATTCTTCATAACATAAGTCTTGCTTTATCTTGGTCTTAACCATCCAGCCAAAAAGTCTAACAACAAGGTATACAAAGGAAAGTCATATTAATATTATGAGTTGTAAAAGGCTCAAGTCAACAGCCCCTGATAATACCAGATGAGCTGATAATCCACTAGTGCTGTGGACTACTGGACTAAAACTACAGCTACTTTCTCTTTGTGCAATGAAAAGGAAGATCTGTACTAATGTGGCTTAGACAAGAAATCATGTCCACATCTTGTAATCTGAGCAAACTACAATGAAGACAACATTATACAATGTATTAACTATTGTAAAATAATAATTGTAATAATAATTTTTTTAAAAGGCCAAGTTCAAGAGGTTTCCGCTGGAAAGGACTGCACTGGCTGTTGCAGTACAATGTGTGTGATGGCTTGGCAAAAAGTTTGTCTGCACTTTGCTCATGTCCACAATGGCAGAAGCACGGAACATTTTTTTCTTCAGAATCCGATTCAGAGTGCCTGGCAATCCAGACACTTGAGTCGTACAGCCAAGCCAGAAGGAAGGCTGGCTACTCCAGCTGGCGGCGGATCTCGGCGTCATCCACATAAGGCAGGTTCTAGGAGCAGGCAAAATACAAGAGCTGCGGGGCCTAGAAGGCTCGAAGCTGATTTCAGAAGGCCTGGACAGGTAGTTGCTGTGCCCCTGAGAGGGCGACGTGCGAAGCTGGGAGGGGGAAGCCAAAGGCGCAGAGGAGACTCGGAAGGCTGGAAAAGCCAGGGATATGGATCATCTAAGGAAACCTGCAACGCAGGGGCAGAACCAGCCCAAGAGCGAAGCTGTGGGAGCCGTTAACCACCGGAAGGGCCACAGGGGCAAAACCATACAAGCCACTGAGTGCCTCAGATGGCGCACATGGAACTACGTAACGTTTGCCCTGCTTGATTTTGGACTTGCTTTGCTCCCAACCTTTTGTATTCCCATTTGTAACTTCTGGGATGAAATGCTTATCTTGTGCCCTTGCACACTGGAAGAGTTTAACTTTTCCTCTGCACAGGGGCTCCCAGCTAAGAGTTTGCCTTACGCCTAGAAGGGTGACTTAGGGCTTGGCATTCTCAGCAATACTGAACCTGCTAGGGCTCTGGCACCTCTTAGAGATGGGCCATGAGCCTTCCGCATAAAGGACTTCCCGTGAGTCTCTGGAGGTCCAGGGCACTGACTCTGTAAGTATCCTGCGTCTGCAGGAGGAGAGCAACGAGATGGCATGCGGGCAAAGGGCGCTCACGGGGGCAGAGAGCCTGCATTCAGTATGAGGGACAGAAAAGAAGCTTGTTCTCCTGGGAGTTGCTCTCGCTGTGTTTGCTGTCTTCTGCCACCTCAAAGCCTTGCCCCTGTGCCATGTCGCCCTGCGCTGGAGCCAGCCGATTATGGACTGAAACCTCCCTTTCCTCCCTTAACCTGGGGCATTGAAACAAGAGAAAAGTAACAAACGCAAACTGCAAGTTCAGGAGCTTGCACTGATTGGACAGGAGCTCACACAGGGGCAAACGGTCGCTTTAACGGGAGCGGCCAGAGGGTGGGTGGGCTCCCACGATTCTCACCTACAGGGGTGCACCTACAGGTCCCACGATTCTCACCTACAGGGGTCGATCTAACTATCTTTTCTTTACATTTAGCAGGAGTTTCCTCAATTCTTGGTGCTATTAATTTTATTACTACTATCATCAATATAAAACCACCTGCTCTAACGCAATATCAAACCCCTCTGTTCGTATGATCAGTACTAATTACTGCTGTTCTTCTTCTCCTCTCACTTCCTGTTTTAGCAGCCGGGATTACTATAT
>PVJA010018882.1:0-14035 GCA_004027025.1 Myocastor coypus
AAAAAAAAAAAAAAAAAAAAAAAAAAAAAAAAAAAAAAAAAGATTACCACATGATACATCATAATTAAAATCGCAGAAGTCCAACACAAGTACAGAATCTTAAAAGGTATTATATAAAAGCAATAAATCACTTACAAAGGTAAAACCTTGTAATTAGAATTATAGCAGACTTATCAACACAAACCTTAAAGGATAAGAGAAGTTTTTAAAATTTTATTTATTTATTTATTTATTTTTGTGGGACTGGGGTTTGAACTCATGACCTTGCACTTGCCAGGCAGGCACTTGTGCTATGGAGCTATCTCCCCAGCCTCTATGGATAAGAGAATTTTGAGTAAAGTTTTTCAAGACCTAAAACAAAACAATTTCCAACTTAGATAAACACATCCTACAAAAATATCTTTGATTGAAAAACAAGGTATTTCCACAAAAAAGAACACCAAGAGAAATTCCAGACCACCACACTAGCTCCAAAAGATTATTAAGGATATCCTAGAAAGGGACATTGAAGTTAATGATGCAAAAAAGTCTACAGAATGAATATAGTAAGTAGGGTGAATAGTTAAGCAGGAACGGGGATGGGGGTGGAAGGGTACAGCAACAGGAAAATAATGCAAAACAGGAACAAGTCAATACCTTTCAGTAATAAATCAATGTGAATGGTCTCACTCTGCAATCAATACATGCAGATTAGCACACTGGATCAAAAACTAAAACTATGATATGTTGTATATAAGAAACATCTTTTTTTTTTTTTTTTTTTTTTTTTTTTTATTCTTGTTTCAGAACCTTTGCTTGTTCATTCACTCATTTTTACGGCTAGCTCAGCCCGCCCCGAGGGCAGGGCCGGCGCAGCATGTGGTGCCGGGGATCGAACCGAGGTCCCTGAAGCCGCTCAAGCTTCTCCAAGCAGGCGCTTTAGACCACTGAGCCATCCCGCCAGGCCCCATAAGAAACATCTTAACATAAAAACAACATCATATATTGAAATCCAAGAATAGGTAACAAAATTCCAGGCAACAGGACATAAAAATCAACCAAGAGCAGATATCCTATTTTCAGACATTGACTTCAAGCCAAGACTGATCAAAAGAGATAAATAAGGTCATTTATTACTTAAGGGAGCAATTTAACAGAAAGAGGCAACAATTACAAATGCATAGAATATATATGCATGGAACAGCAACACATACAACACTTGGGAACATAAAGTCAGATAAATATCGACACAATTATAGTGGGGAACCTCCATAACTCAGTATCACAAATAAACAAACTCAACAACAACAACAACAACAAAAATTTAAAGGAATATCAGAGTTTAACCATACATCTGGGGCCCGGCGGGATGGCTCAGTGGTCTAAAGCGCCTGCTTGGGAAAGCTTGGGGGCTTCAGGTACCGCGGTTCAATCCCCGGCACCACATGCTGCACCAGACCCGCCCTCGGGGAGCTGAGCCGGCCATAAAAATGAATGAATAAACAAACAAAGGTTCTGAAACAAAAATAAATAAATAAATAAATAAAAATTGTTTAAAAAAGAAAAAAAAACATACATTTGAACAAATGGACTTAACAGATATATATATATAGTGCTCCATGCAACCACAGAATATACATTCTTCTAAGCAACACATGGAACTTTCTCCAAAATGACAAAATACTAGCCCCCAAAGTGTGATTAAAAGCATTTATAAAAGAATCAAAATTGTTCTATGCTTATTAGTAGATTACAGTGCAATGAAAGTAGAAATCAATGGTAAAAGAAACAACAGAACTTGTGTAAGTACACAGAGATTAAACAAAAGACCTGGATAATTGATGGGTCACAGAACACATCCTTCTCTCTAAGGAAGAAATTAGATAATTTATAGAATCAAACAATAATGTGAGTACAACATGCTAGAACTTATGGAATACAATAAAGGCAATCCTAGAGGGAAGTTTATAGCTATGATTGCCAACATCAGAGAAGCAGAGAAAATCCAAATAAATAGCCTAATAATGCACTTCAAGGTCCTAGGAAATGGAGAACAATCCAAATCCAAAGGTAGTATAAGAAACGAGAGTACACATATCAGAGTAGAAATTAATGAAATTGAGACCAAAAGAAAATATATATCCTTATCCAATTTTGCCAAAAAAGGAGAAAAGATTCACATTAATGCAATTAGAAATAAAAAAGGTGAAATCACATGGAATATTGTCAAAATCCGCATGATTAGTAACTATTTCGATAACACATATTTCAATACATTGAAAAATCCAGAACAGCCGGGCGTGGTGGTGCACGCCTGTAATCCCAGCACTCGGGAGGCTGAGGCAGGAGGAGATGCGAGTTCGAGACCAGCCTGGGCTATAAAAGTGAGCTCAGGACCAGCCTCAACTGCATAGCCAGACCCTGTCTCAAAAAGACAAAAAAAAAAAAAAAAAGAAAAGAAAAATCCAGAACAAATAGGGAAGAGTCTTAGTTACATACAAATTACCAAATGTGAACCAAGATGATACAGAAACCTTCAATAATCCATTTACAGACAATAAAGTTGAGGAGGTAAAATAACAAAAAAAAAAACTGCCAACTAAGCAAAGTATAGGACATTCATCTCAATTCTGTACAAATTTCTTGGAAAAGCTAATGTCAATACTCCTCAAACTCTTTAATTAAATAAAAAGTAACAAATGCTGCCAAACACATTTCTGAAAGCTAGTATTATCTTATTTCAAGACCATACAAGGACTCAACTAAAAATGAAAAAACTGTAAGTCAATCTCTTTAATGAACAAAAATGCAAAGATCTTCAACAAGAAACTGGCAAAAAGAATCCAACAAATCATCAAAAAGATCATACGTCATGACCAAATAAGATTCACTACAGAAATGCAAGTGTGGTTAACACAAATCTATAAATGTAATCTATTACATAAATAGAAGCAAAAATAAATGATCATCTCAACAGACATATACACAAAAAAATTGACAAAATCTAGTATCTATTCATAATAATGGCCCTGTAGAAAAAAGGAACAGAAAGGCTTCATGTCAATTAAATAAAAATCATTTATGGTTGGGTATAGTGGTACACACCTGTAATTCCAGCACTTGGGAGGCTGAGGCAGAACTGCTGCAAGTTTGAGGGCAGCCTGGACTATAAGTTCTAAGCCAGCCTGAACTGCATAGTAAAACTCTTATCTCAAAAAGACAAAAAAAAAAAAAAAAAAAAAAAAACCTATGACAACTTACTGCCAACCTTACTAAAAATGGAGGAAAACTGAAACCTTTTTTCCTCTAAAATAAGGAACAAGAAAGCATGTGTACTATTCCTACTATTTGCTATACTATTCAAAACAACCAAAGCAATACAAGAAACACATTATATATGAAGTCAGACTATCCTTATTCACAGAAGGCATGATCCTCTATATAGAAGACCCAAAAAATTCTACCCAAAGATTCCTAGAAATAATGAATTCTGGGAGACAAGGAGATAGCTCAGTAAATTAAGGCTTGCCTGGCAAGTAAAGGGTCCTGAGTTCAATCCCCAGTACTGCAAAATAAATAAATAAATAACAAGCCTTCTGAGAAATTAGGGAAACAATACTGTTATGGTTTATGTCTAGTTGCCCCCCCAAAGTCTCATGGAGTCACTGGGCGGGGACTTCTAGAGTTTGAGACTTGATCCATGATCCCTGGGATTATAGGTTTTAGTACTGATGGGATTATGGGTGGAAGTACTTCTGGGATTATGGGTGTAGCCTAGGGTGGGAGCTAAGGCGGAGAGTCTGAATGTAATATAAAGAGACAGAGAGATAGACTGGAGCTCTAGCTGTTGCTGCTGCTCTGCTGCCCTGATTGACTGGATGCCTCTGCTGCCATTTTGTTGCTGTGAACTGGATGCTCTCTGCTCTGTTCCTCTCAGCCTTGGGCCAGCCGAACATGGACTGAAACCTCCAGTAACTGTGAGCTAAATAAACCTTTCCTTCCTTCATTTTGAGTGTCGGGTATTTGTCTCAGCAACGATTAAAAAGTAACTAAGACAAATACTATTCACACTAGCTTCAAGAAAAATAAAATATTATACTTAGAAAACCATCTATCAAAAATGGATATTGGGAAATAGAGTAAATGTTCAAATAGGAAGAGAAATAAGCAAGAAGGAGGAAAGCAAAGAAAGGAAAAGAAAAAGAACAGAATAAGCTGGGTGTGGTGGTGCACGCCTGTAATCCCAGCACTTGGGAGACTGAGGCAGGAGGATCAGTGCGAGTTCGAGACCAGCCTGGGCTACAAAAGTGAGCTCAAGGCCAACCTGAACTGCATAGTGAGACCCTGTCTCAAAAAAGCAAAAAAAAGAAAGAAAAGAAAAAGAACAGAATAAAAGGAAAAATGGAAACAAAGCTTCTATAAATAAGAAAGGAAAGGATGGTTGAAGGGAGGAAAGGGTACTGGGGAAAAAGAATCAAGATAAATTTACGTACAGGTACAAATTTCCTGTGATGAATGTGATCATTATTTATATCTAAAATGTACAAATAAAAATAATTTTTGAAAGAAATTCACTTAAGAAAGTGATATAACTCTATAACAAAAACTACTGTACTCTAAGAAGTACTCAGATCAAAGAGGACATGAAAAAATAGGAAGATATCCTCTGTTCTTGGATATGCAAAATCAACACTGCCAAAATGGTAATGCTGCTTTGGCAAATTCCTTTCACTAATAAAGTGAGCTGTATTTCATATAGTAATATTTATTTATTTATTTATTTATTTATTTATTTATTTATTTATTTAGTACAGGGTCTTACTACACAGCTCAGACTCCTATGCTCAGACTTGTAGTGATCCTCCTGCCTCAGACTCCACAGCACTAGGACTAAAGGTATTCACCACTGTCAAAGCTCTCATTGCTGGGATAAAAACCCAGTGCCCAAAATGAAGGAAGGAAAGGTTTATTTAGCTCACAGTTACTCAACGTTTCAGTCCATATTCGGCTGGCACCAAGGCTGAGTGGAACATGGCAGACAGTATCTAGTTCATGGTGGCGGGACAGCAACAAATGGTGACAGAGGCAACCAACCAACCAGGCCAACTGAGAGCAACTGTTTTTCTGTCTCTCTTATAATACATTCAAGCTATGGCCCCAGGCTGGGGAAGGTACACACACCCATAATTCCAGTAATACTAAAATCCATAATCCCAGCAGTACTAAAACACATAATCCCAGTGGATCATGAGTTAGTCTCAAACTCTAGAAGTCCCCACCTCATGACTACATGAGGCTTTGGGGGACCACTAGATACAAACCATAACCACCATGCCAGGTTTCCACACTGGCATGGCATATGGTACCAGGGACTGAACCTGGGTCCTTGTGCTTACCAGGCAGGCACTTAGACCACAGAGCTACCTCTCCAGCCAACTGGCCTTGAGCTCACTTTTTGTAGCCCAGGCTGGTCTCAAACTCACACAGATCCTCCTGCCTCAGCCTCCCAAGTGTTAGGATTACAGGCATGACCATCATGGCTCGGAATGGCATGTATTTAAAGAATACTTTGTAAACATTTCTGCTTTTTTCATGTACTTTTATAACTCTTACTGCAGGAGTGTGGCCCAGGTGAGCAACATATTAAATTATCTCCATTTGAAAACAAGAAAACAGAGATCAGAAACATTAAAGTCATATAGTTGGCTAATGGCTGAGCCAATACATATGCAAATCACTTAGCTTTCCTTTCTTCTTACTTTCTCCTCTTGGCTAATGAAAACTTACTAATCTTTAAGGCATCACATTAAATCTTGACTCCTTGAGTAAGATCTCCTTTAACATCTCAGACTAGGTTTTCTGTATAACTTCTTTAACATTATGATTTTTTCTTTAACACTGCAGAATATCAGCTATGTGACTGTTTTTCTACCAAATGTTCTGTATCTATTTTTTTCCACCGAAGTATTGCCATACCAACACTTAGTAGGCAACTAGTAAATGCTTGTTCAGTGAATACATGCTTCAATTCACAAATCAATAAATGTAATTTTTCCTGTTAAACATTACAAAATTATTAGTCTTTCCAGATATCATTAATTTTATAATGATCTATAATTTACCTGTTTTGTTTTGTTTGAGACAGGGTCTCCATACATAGTTTAGGCTGATCCTGAACTCACTCTGTAGGCCAGCAGCCCTCCTGCTTCAGCCTCCTGAACACTGGGATTATAGGCATACATCACCATGCCTGGCCTCATTTTGCCAATCTTACTAATTCATGTGGTTGTCTTTTTTAAATTTTTTGCCATAATGTGTTTTTTCATTCCAATAAAATTTATATAAGATAAAATTTAATTTCTTTTTCTGTACTGTGTACTGAACTGATGTCTTCATACTAAGCCACATTTCCACCCCTTTCTGTTGTCATTGTTTTGAGACAATCTTACTAATTTGTTAACTTGTCCAGGCTAGGCTCAAATGTGCAATCTCCTGATTCAGCCTTTCAGAATGCTGGGATTACAGGAGCATGCCATCACACCCAGCTAAACCATTGTTAAACATAAACTTTAGTAACATTAAATATATTCACAGTGTTGAACTAATTTGTTGATCTTTACATTCTTTTTTTAATAGCACATTAATATTCCCATAGCAGATGACATCACACATCAT
The DNA here is from genome assembly GCA_004027025.1 of Myocastor coypus. Classification (NCBI taxonomy): domain Eukaryota; kingdom Metazoa; phylum Chordata; class Mammalia; order Rodentia; family Myocastoridae; genus Myocastor; species Myocastor coypus. The sequence goes on from PVJA010018882.1 coordinate 6,655, forward strand.
AGAGCACAGAAAGATACAGTTATATAGACTGCTTCAATAGGTTTTTTATATATGTACTGTTAGTATTATAATCCAATAGCACTACATACAGCACTATTAAGTGAATCATGTATATACATAAATTTGGCAGTCTTTTGGTTTAAGAGTTAGCCAGCTGAACTCACTTGAGGCAGTCCCAATTTTCTTGGCAGCATGCAAAGTACCACAATGAAGAGCCAATTTAGCAGTTGCCACTTTCTCTCCATCAGGCCTCATCAGAGTATTGACCTTGGCCCCTTCAATACCATTCATAGATCTTCTTTCCACATTCATAAACTGTTTGATCTGGTGCTTACTGGCCTTGATCTCCACAATGAGCATGACTGTTATCTATCTACTTCAACAAAGAATCAGTGGTCAGCAAGAATTTGATAATGGCACCAGGGTCAAGCTTATTTTTCCTGGGGCACTGTTCAGGGGATATTTTGGGTGTCCTGTGAGCCACAATATCTTGGGTCACTGGAAGGTGGCTGTGGATCCCTTCTGGCATTGCCTTCTTGGCCTTCAAAGTCTTTGCTCTGACTTCAGCTTTGGTAGGGCAGTAGCTTCATTCTTCCCTTCTGACACCATCATGATGAAAAGGCATCATAACATCTTTAAACAGCTGACAAGCATTCTGTTAAAAGATGTACAATTTAACTATCATCCCTGTCAATGAACACTGAGACTGCTTGCATGTTTTATCCCTATAAACAATACCCTTGTACTTATATATACACTTAATGTACAATAAACTCCCTAAAGAGAGGGTTGGAAGGTAGCATATCTCGTCAATATTAGTAAATATTGGCAATTTTTCTACCAAACATATTATTTTTATTTTTCTCTAAAGGTATAAGAATTTTTTCTTCATGCTCTTGTTACTGAGTAAAAATAAATCTTTCCCAATCTCAGATAAGAAACAGAACCTGATTTTCTAATTTGTATTTTTAATTTTGGATGAAAATTGAATAGCCAGACAGAAGTGGTAGCACACAATCGTATTCCCAGTACTTGGATCCCTGTGAGCTTAAGGCCAGTTTGGACCACATAGTGAGCTTAGGCTCAGCCTGACCTACACATAGCGAGGTCTTATCTACAAAAAAAAAAACAAAACCAGACAAACAAAAAGCTGAATATACACTTATGTCTTTCATGTGTTTACGGACCTTGCTGCAAATTACCTATAAGTATTATTTAAATGTATGAATAAAATGTTTAGTATCTTTGTCCCAGTTCAATGGATCTTTTTTCTCTTAAAAAAAGCATTTCCCTTTTAGGGGCAAGGTGTTTTCTTTTGCTTTTGAATTTTTTGAGATGGGGTCTTGCTATGTAGTTCAGGCTGTCCTCTAACGCAAAGCAATCCTGCCTCAGTCCCTGAGTGCTGGGATTATAAACATATGTCACCATGCCTCACAGGAATTCCCCATTTTATGCTATCAAATTCAATAATCTTCTTTAACTTCTGCATTTCATATCATGCTTCATATCAGTCTGTTTCATGCCAATATTATAAAAATATTCAACTGATTTCTCTATTTTCATGGTTACTTATTTTACTTTTCATCATTTAGAATGAAATTGGTGAGAAAGGCTATATAACTTGCTGTTCTCATTCAATAATACATATGTCCCAGACATCTCTGAAGATCAACTACCTTGTTTATTTATACATATTGAATTCTACAATATATTTATATCAGTTTTATTCAGTTATTTAATTATATGTAGATTTTTCTCTTATTTTTCCATAATTGTCTAGATTCTGCCATTAACATCCTTGTACATGCTTACTTGTATACATATGTTTGTGGGATTTCTTTTTTTAAAGGTAAGTATTAAGTGGAATTATTCAGTCATCAGTGTGTGGCCTGTTATTATTGACAAACTGCCCTACAAAACAGTATGCCTAATACATTTTTTATTTTTTAAACTTATTACTTGTATTTATTCATTCAACAAAAATATAAATGTTCTATTACATTAAGCACTGTTGTAGAATCTCAGCTTATAGTATAATGATAAACCAACCAGAGACAGGCATTATCAGTGATTGAGAATGCAAGCTCTAGTGACAGAGTCAGATAAAAATATGGATGCAGCAAGTACAAGATGTCTGATGCTGGCTAGCGTAAGTTACTTTTATGCCTCGAGTTTACTATGTGATGAAATAATAATAGCACCTCTCCCATACAACAGTTATAGGAATATTTTGTCTATGCTATGAGGAGTACTTAATAAAGCTTTCTTATTATTACTTACTATTAACTTCTGTTTTTGCCAACAAAAGAGGAAAAAACAGTATTCCATTATAGAAATCATCTCTCTTATAACTAGCAAGATTGAACAGATATACTTTTGCATTAGCTTTATTTCCTATTCTGTGGCCTCTTGTGCAAATTATTTTCTATTTTTATCTGCTGGAATATTCCTAGTTTTCTTGATGATTTGTAGGCATCATTACATATTTTCAGCATTAATCCTTTGAATATTAAATGTAATACAAATATTTTCTAACATAACACAGAAGCTGTGAGCCTTGAGTAGCTAGGTTCTATTTGTACCAAATCACAAGTATAAAAGCATTGTTCACTGTTGTAATTTAAGAATTTCCAGTCCTTCTCTCTACTTTGAAAGGTTTTTAATTGCTAAGATGGGAGAGAGAAATTAAAGTAAAAAAAAAAAAAAAAGATGGGAGGGGCTAGGAAATACTGTCTGAGCAATGGAAAAATATTTTAAATCAATTCTTAATTTACCTGTTCTTATCTCCTAAACACTCAGTAAGGCATGTAACACAATGTATTTTGGAGAAACAAGTGTATTTTCATGAATGCAAAATCTCCTTACTAGCAGCTCCAGACTCCTTCTAGGTAACAATGGTGTCATTCTTACCTTGATATCACTCCCACAGTGCCTACCAGTGTTTTTATAGACAGAAGAATTTGAAAGTGTTTAGTGAATGTACCAAAATCTCTGAACATGTAGGGATGTAGCTAAAGTAATCACTGTAAAACAAGCAATCCCTTCCTCATAAAAAAATTATATTCTGATTTTTGCAGCTTCACAGCTCTGTACAGTCTACTGTTTAAATCTTTTCATCTTAAATTATTATTTCATGGCTTTGTTCTAGAGGGGCAAAAAAAAAAAAAAAGCCTTCTAAAATTACAATGCCCTGCATCTATGTGGGTGCTGCTGAAAATTGTTGGTGCAACTGTGCTATACCTTAGCCTCTCTTCACAGCTGTCTTGGACCTTCACCTATTTTCTTTCTACATGCCCTGCCTGGTACAGATCTGCTTTGCTATATGCTGCTAGGATGGTTACTTTCAGGATATCACTGATGGTTACCTAAGCTTGCAGTGAAAGCAGACAATGTGGTGTAATGGAAAAAGATAGGGACCCTTGGAGCAAGGTGACTTGCATATGTCCTGGCTTAACCATTGATCAACTATATGACCTTAATGTTTCTGAGTCTCAATTTTCCTGTTTTCAAATGGGGATAACTTAATATATCACTCACCCAGGCCACAGCACTGCAGGAAGGATTATAAAAGTAGATGAGAATGTAGAAATAGTTATAAAGTATTCTATAAATACTTGTATTTATTCATTCAACAAAAATGTACATGTTTTATTATATTAGGCACTGTTCTAGAGTCTCAGCATACAGGGCTCATTACTAGGGATAGGGAGATAGCTCAGCAATCTAAGTGCCTGCCTGGAAAGTGGAAGGACCCAAGTTCAAACCCTGGTACCACATGCTGTGTGGGTCACTAAGGCTGGGCATGGTGGTGCATGCCTATAGTACTGGAAAGGCTGAGACAGGAGGATCACTATGAGTTCCAGCCAAACAAACAAAAAAACCCATATCATTACTCTATGAAATTCAGCTCAAACACTGTCAATGAAAGGATTTTACCAAAGCCACAGTAGCATATGCCTGTGATTCTAGCTATGCAAGAAGTTGAGGGAGGAGACCTACGAATTTAAGAAAAATAGAGAAATTTAGCAAGGCCATCTTAAAGTAAAAAACGCTGGGGTATAGCTCAGTTGGTAGAGGGTTTATCTAGAATACAAGAGGCCTTGGGTTCAAATCTCAGTACCATAAAAAAAAGGCTCTACTGTACAATGTACTTCATGACAGAAAGGATCCTTCTGACTGAGTGATGACTGCACCTCCAAGAATTGGCATATTTATTGAATGAAAGATTGAAAGAGTAATAGAAAAAAGAACACTAATCAGTACCTTTAGACAAATTAATAAATCTTTGAGTTTCAATTTCTTTCTTTGTAAAGAGACTACAATTACACACTTCAAAAGTTATTATGATGATAAAAAAGAAGTAATACTCATAGGATATAGCATAGTGGACACTTATCTATTTTCTCCTAAGCTGGACATGGTTTAAGACTTAATTGAATGAAAGGAGATTCCAGCCAGCGTCCAGGCCCTGTATGAGCATGATAACCCACTCGCCCACTGGACCCTCATTCCAGCTAGCGCCTATGCCCTGAGTGTGTGGGGGACCACCAGGCAGCCCATTGGACCCTCACTCCAGCCAGCATCCAGGCCTGGCTGTGAGTGGGACCACCTGCTGGTCTGCTGGATCATCATTCAAGCCAGTACCCAGGTCAGGCATGTGGGTGGAACTTCCTCCATCAGACAGGCCTAGTGTGGAACTCCATGACAGAACTCCCTGCAGAGATGGCTAGAGGCAAGACCCACCCAGCTGATCCAGGAGCAGAACATCTTGCCACAGTGGCACAGCGGGCTCACTTCCAAGGGCTGCAGCAGGAAGAAGTGCAGCACAGCAGTCAGACCCCAAGCAACACCCACCTGGACGAGTTTGAACTTGGTTGATCTGGGCCTAGTGCTAAGCAAAGAACTCTACCAAAGCTCTACACCAAAGGTCAGAAGGCAGTGCTATACAAAATGACAAAGAGAAAGATACAAAATGCATTCTCAGGCCCCAAGCCTACCCAGAACAAATACAAGAGACAATAACATAGAAGAAACTGTAAATCACACACCTGAAATCCCTGAAATAACAGGGTCTGAAGAAACAACTGCCAAAAGGTATAGAGGAAATTAGATCAGTGAAAGAATCACTAAGTACTCCTAAAGAAGACACTGATTTAAAAAAAAAAAAATAGAATAGAAAAACAATGAAATCCTTGAAATAGAATTCATGAAGCAGATTCAATTTGCTATACAGGAAATTAAACCTCAATCAAAGCTGGCAAAACTGTTTGAATGAAAATGAAAATAGACTTTCAGACCTTGAAGACACCATTGCACCTAGTGAAAAGGTCTCTTAAAAACAACCCGGATGCAGGAAAAAATAACTCAACACCTGCAAGATGATGCAAAGATGAACAACATAGGCTGGGGAGATAGCTCAGTAGAATAAGCGCTTGGCTGGCAAGTGCAAGGGCCTGAGTTCAATCCCAAGTTCCACAGGGAAAAAGAAAAGAAAAGAAAAAGATGAACAACATAAGACTAACAGGCATCAGTGAGAAAGGAGTCATTACAAATGAAATAAAAGAATATGGAAAGAAGTAATAGCAGAAAACTTCTGAAATATGGGAAAACAATATGACATTCAGATAACCAAAGCATATGGAATTCCAAATAACATCAACCCAATTAAAGCCACACCCAGACATATAAAAATCAAGATTCCAGAAATTCAGCACAGGAACAATATACTAAAAGCCACTAGAAAAAAGAAACAGATCACATTTAAAGGAAACTCCATCAGAATAATAGCAGATTTTTCTTCACAAACCATCAAGTCAAGAAGAGCATGGAGTAAAGTACTACAAGTCTTGCAAGAAAACAAATTCAAACCTAGACTGCTGTACCCTGCAAAACTCTCCAGTATAATGGAGAAGTGAAATACTTCTATGACAAAGAACAACAAAAGAATTTCATGATGACAAAACCAACCCTACACAGACTACTAAAATATATTCTAGTGAGGGATCAAAATGACCACAACTCCATGAATAAGAATGGAAAGAACCCACCAAATAGAATGAACAATTAAATACAGGAGAAAAAGAGGTATACAACAGCAGTCTTTCAATTATTCTTTTGTATACAGCAGCAAGATATTTCCTTCAGCATACTCTACAAATGGACTTCTTCTGCACCTTATGGGTCATGATTCTGTCCGAATCTACAGGATGGATATCAAGGAAATAGCAGTAGCTCAGTCCCACAAGTGACACCTGGCCACCAGTGTCATGGACACTGTCTACGTCCAACATGTACCAAAATTTTGTCCGATATTCTATCCCCAAACTTTTAGAAATGCTGGTCATATATTTGCCATTCCAGTATTTTTGTTATGCTTTATTCTTAGTAATTCTTTACTATTATGAAAATTTTTTAGTTTATTTTTTAATATATTAATCTATTCAAACACCATGTAAGTGCTCTGAACTGATAACAGACTTATATATATGATATACTATATTCTGGCCTCTTAGTTGGACTCACAATTTAATTTTAATTTAGAATGTTGTTATGAAATATTTAATTTAATTTTAAATTAATATTTAATTAATTTTATGACATTTATTTATTTATTTATTTATTTTGCGGGACTGGGATTCAAACTCACGACCTTGCACTTGCCAGGCAGGCACTTATGCCACGGAGCTATCTCCCCAGCCCCCATGAATATTATTTAATTTTAGTATTTTTTTCATGATTTAGTCTGTATCTTAGACTTACAGTCATAAGAGATATGGTATGACATTTTTCTCCTAGTATTAGAAACTTTAAAAAGTATATTTCCATTTTCCATTGACTTTATACTAGTTCTTTATCTTTTACACACACACACACACACCACAAATATACATATGAAAAAAATACTTATATAACCTGACATAACATTCATACTGTTTTGTGGAAATCTTCAATGACCTTTTAAATGGGTTCATCTAATATACTTATATTTTACATAGTCCCGCATAACTACCATTTTTTTTTAAATTTATTTTATTTATTTATTTCTTTTTTCTTGTTTCAGAACCTTTGTTGTTTATTCACTCATTTTTATGGCCGGCTCAGCCCGCCCCAAGGGCAGGGCTGGCGCAGCATGTGGTGCCGGGGATCGAACTGCGGTCCCTGAAGCCGCCCAAGCTTTCCCAAGCAGGCGCTTTAGACTGCTGAGCCATCCCGCCAGGCCCCATAACTACCATTTTGAGAGCTCTTTATTTTTTATCCAGGATTATATGGCAACTCCTCTTGCCTTCTGGATTATGGTCTTTGTTATTTTCTATATGCTACATCTGCAGGTATCAGAATATTTTGAGTTTGTATAATGGAAAATATTGTATTTTTCAAAGGT
>PVJA010018882.1:14135-39330 GCA_004027025.1 Myocastor coypus
TTTTTTTTTTTTTTTTTTTTTTTTTTTTTTTTTTTTTTTTTTTTTTTTTTTTTTTTTTTTTTTTTTTTTTTTTTTTTTTTTTTTTTTTTTTTTTTTTTTTTTTTTTTTTTTTTTTTTTTTTTTTTTTTTTTTTTTTTTTTTTTTTTTTTTTTTTTTTTTTTTTTTTTTTTCCTATGTATATGTTTTAATGATTATTTTCTTTACAATTAGTTTTGGACAATTTCAGTTTTGTGTATCTTGGTATGATTTTATTCATATTTCTTGTGCAACAGGTTCATTTTTTTTGGAAATATCCTCCTATAACTTTATTTTTATTTTATTTATTTATTTATTTTTTTTTTCTTGTTTTAGAATCTTTGTTTAGTCACTCATTTTTATGGCCGGCTCAGCCCGCCCCGAGGGCAGGGCTGGTGCAGTATGTGGTGCTGGAGATTGAACTGAGGTCCCTGAGGCCACCCAAGCTTTCCTAAGCAGGTGCTTTAGACCACTGAGCCATCCCGCCGGGCCCTATAACTTTAACTAAGTTCAGAAATTTTAAATCTTTGGAGGCCAGCAAGATGGCTCAGCAGTCTAAAGTGCCTGCTTAGTCAACTGCACAGACTACGGTTCGATCTTCAGCACCACATGCTGTGCCAGCCCTGCCCATAGAGCAGACTGAGCCAGCCATACCATAAATAAATAAATAAATAAATAAATAAATAGTTTAAGAAACTTTAAATCTTTAAATATTTATTGCCTACCTCCTTCTACTTTGAGAATTCTCATAAGAATAGAAGTTTCTTGATTTTAGCACAGTGAACTATTATATGATTAATCTGTAAACTTTTTCTTCATTTTTATTGTAGATAATTTTTATTGTTATATTCATTTAAGTTTGTAAACATTTTTCTACAATGTGAAATCTATTATTAATCTCATGGTATGTTTTCATTTCAGAAATATTTCTCTGAAATTCACTGTATCTTGTATCTTTCACATTTCAATATTTGTCTATTATTTTTAATTTGCTAAATAATTATTGGTTTTCAATAGTTAATGAGATAAAAACAAAAAAATAAGAATAAGTGACAGGAAACACTGTTAATAGTTTATTAATAATGATAGGTATAGATTCATTCTTCTAAGAACAAAGAACATTATGCTACATCTACCCTTTAATAAAAGTGATTATTCAAATATTTCTCTTCAGTTGTATTTAAATTGCTAAAGTTCACTGTGATTCACATATATGTGGAGTATTTTAAAGAATGCCCCCAGTGAAGAGCTTTCTCAGAGATTTCTTTATGTAATCTACATACAGTACGATAATTTATTACTAATAAATTTTAAAATCACTTAATATTCTAACTTATATTGAAACAAATTACATTTACTGGTCACAATACACAGGCTTGGAACTCTTTAGTTAACAACACTATTCACAAACATAGAATCCAACTCATAATAAATAAGCTAGAAAATGTAACAATATAGCTATAGAATATATAAAATATAAACTGACAGAATTGAGGTGACATAATTTTATAATAGTAGGTATTTTAATCTTTTTTGTTTGTTTGTTTGTTTGTTTGTTTGGTTGGGTTCTTTTATATTTTAAGGAAGGGTCTACAGGGTGTTCAGGGTCTCACTACTATATTGGACTTGTAGGTCTGTTTACAGCCTCCCAAGAGCTGGGATTACAGGCATGCACAACCACTCCCAGTCTCAACCGTGCACCCCAGGGGCAAGGCCAGCATGGCAGGCCTGGGGATCAAACCCCTAGCCCCTGTGGCTGCTTGCTGGCACTTTAATCTAATGAGCTATTTGGCTGGCCCTTCTATTTTAAATAATGGACAGAACAGAAATTATGAACCACTACAAATCAGCTAGACCTAACATCGTGAGAACATTCTAACCAATAGCAGCAGAACACACACACTTCTCAAGTGCATATGGATCAAGACAGGCCATAAAACAAACCTGAATACATTAAAAAAGAATTTTAATCACAAACATTATGATTTATCACAATAAAATAAAATCAGAAATCAGTAACATAAATTTACACCATATGGAAATTAAATAACACACGTTTCAGAGGACTAAGCACATGCTTAGCCAAAAGCAGAGACTAGGGTTCAATCCCCAGCACCACATGCCATGCCAGCCCTGCCCCCTAGGTATGCTGAGTGAGCCACGGAGTCCAGGCATGGTGGAGTATGCCTGTAATTCCAGCACTGGAGAGGCTGAAGACAAGAGAATCACTATAGTCTGAGCTGTATAGTGATTAAATAATAATAACAATAACACTTAAATAACCAAAAGGTAAAAAAGAGTCTATCAAAAGATTAGAAGAGCTGAGTGGGCAGTGCGGCTGTGGTGAGTTGGTGTGGGGAATGAGGAGGCCAGGATGATTTGGAACTCGGGACTCCCTAGCATTTGTGACCTGCAGAAGAACCTGCCATGCCAGGATGTTGTACATGCTCCCGCATCTCCACAATGGCTGGCAGGTAGATCAGGCTATGCTCTCGGAGGAGGATCACGTTGTGGTCATTCAGTTTGGACACAACTGAGACCGTACCTGTATGAAGATGGACAAGGTTCTGTACAGCATAGCCAAAAAGGAACAAGCACATCATGATTGACTTGGGCACTATAAGCAGGAGATGTTTGACATAATAGAGACTGTGTATTGTGGTGCCCGCAAAGGATGGGGCCTGGTGATGTCTCCCAAAGACTTTTCCACAAAATACAGATACTGAGGCACTGTTATCATGGTCTGCATATAAATACTATGGAGCTACTTTCATGAGGAAATATTTTCAGCTATGTGAAGCCTTTGGAAAGTTACAGGGAACTCAGAGGCTTAGAAGGCCTTTGAATAAGTATTGGGCACCTTAACTAACTGAAACAAACACATGAAGGAACAACAACAACAAAAGGTTGATTATTTATTTATTTATCTATTTATTTATTTATTTATTTGTTTATTTGTTTATTTATTGTCTTTTTGAGATGGTCTCACTGTGCAGTTCAGGCTGGCCTTGAGCTCACTTCTGTAGCCCAGGCTGGTCTCAAACTCGCACCAATTCTCCTGCCTCAGCCTCCCAAGTACTGGGATTGCAGATGTGCATCACCACACCTGGCTCCAACAGCTTGATATTTTAAAACTTATGGGGAAAAAAAAAAAAAAAAACTTAGGAAATATAACACAGTGCTCATAAATTTATAGCTATAAACATCTACAGGTTTTATTTTTTTTATTTTTATTTTATTTATTTATTTTTTCTTGTTTCAGAACCTTTATTTGTTTATTCACTCATTTTTATGGCCGGCTCAGCCCACCCCAAGGGCAGGGCTGGCACAGCATGTGGTGCCAGGGATTGAACCATGGTCCCTGAAGCCACCCAAGCTTTCCCAAGCAAGCACTTTAGACCACTGAGTCATCCTGCCAGGCCCCTACAGGTTTTATTTTTTAAAATTACTTTTAATCAGAAATTACAATGTGATGGTTTCAAAACACGTTAGCAGCCAGGCGTGGTGGCGCACGCCTGTAATCCCAGCACTTGGGAGGCTGAGGTAGGAGGATCAGTGCGAGTTCGAGACCAGCCTGGGCTACAAAAGTGAGTTCAAGCCCAGCCTGAACTGCATAGTGAGACCCTGTCTCAAAAAGACAAAACACGTTAGCAGTACATTCACAATGATTGATAACACCTATAATTTTTAAAAGACTAATTTCAAACAATAACCTAAACTTTCACTTTAACAAACTAAACTAAACCCAAAGTAAGAAAATAGTAACAAGGATTAAAGTGAAAATTAATAAAATAAAAAAGGAAGAAGAGAAGGAAGGGAGGATGAGGAAAAATAGGAGGAACCAAATTAATAAAATCAGAAATGAGAGTAAAGACATAGATACTTACTGCCTTTTTTTTTTTTTTTTTTTTTTGTGGGACTGGGGCTTGAATTTGGGATCTTGTACTTGCCAGCAGGTACTTATACCTGCTGAGCTATCTCCCCAGCTAATTCATAACTACTAATCTTATAGAAAAAGAATAAAATTAGATAGCCAGGTGAAAGAGTTAATATTCTAGAAACACACAAACTTCCCAGATGACCCAACTAGAACAGAACTGCCATAATGAACTTTCCTATCCATACACTGAATGGTGGCACAGATGATTTCTACTATATATTTTTACACAAATTTGAATCAACTAACACTCATTTTTAAATGAGTGTTATTTATTTAAAAATAAACTCATTTTTTAAAGTGTGAAAACCAAAATGGCAGATAAGTGATAAGAAGCAAAATACAACCACCCCAAGACCTCAAATCCAGACACCTTAAAATAACCTGGGAAAGAGAAAAAAAAAGAAATACACCTCTGGGAGTTGGGAAGGAACTGACAGGAAAATTAGAAACTACAGACAAGTTGGAGAAAATGGAATACAACACAACAGAAAGAAACAAAGCAATTTGGAAGTTAACCCTAGCTCATGGAGAAAGGAACTTCTCTCTTTAGACACAAAGTGAGCCGCCAAAGGCAGGAGTTCCAGGGAGAGACAGCAGACTGGGCCAGAAGCACTAGTCCAAGGGCAAAACCCACAGCTACCATAAATTGAAATGTGTGGTGTTTTACTCGAAAAGTGACTCCTGCAAAGCAGACTATAGTTGGAGAAGAAATCCAATGCACTACCCCCCACATTTTCAGATAGTATTTCATCCATCAAATCAAGCATTTGGGAAGGGGCTCATTATCTAAAACTGAGTCAAAACAACTTCATCTCAAGGTTTCTAGTGTTAACTTCTCTTAGCAACTGGGTAAGAGATAGCCTCCTAAGAGTCATCCCACTATGGTTTGTGTCTAGTTGTCACCCAAAGCTTCATGCAGTCATTGGGGTGGTTTCTAGAGTTTCTAATTAATTCATGATCTAAGCCTGGGATTATGGATGTGGGTGCTACACCTGCCCTGGTACAGATAGCTTGAATATAATATAAGGGAAGGAGAGAGGCTTGTTAGCTGCTGCAGCCACTGCTCCTCCCTTTGGCCTTTGCTGTTTTCCACTACCATGAACTACTGTCCTCTGCCATGTGCCACTCTGCCTTGGAGCCAGCTGAGTATGGACTGACACCTCCACTGTGAGCTAAATAAACCTTTCCTTCCTAATTTTGGGTGTCAGGCATTTTGTCTAAGCAATGGCAGAAAAAATAAATGAGACAACCCCTGAGGTCTAAGTTCACATCAGGAAAGACATTGGGACTTACCCTGTGTGGTGAAGCTTAGGTCTAGCGTCTGTGATGTTTAAGAGGCAGCTAAGTCTGAAAATATAGTGGTCTGCTTAACCCTGGCCCTATAGCCAAATGTAGCACAGAATTGAGGTCTGATTGCTTTTCCCATCTACCAAGCTGAGCAAGGACGCTCCTCAGCTTGGACAGGCTTGCAGCTTGCATGCAGTACAGTAACAGAGGGATCTCTGAACCAGCATTGGGGGGGTGCAAGTAGTCAGGTGCAGGCCATAAACCTAAGTACAAAAAGCATGACTTGTTGAATTTCAAAACTAAGGATCAAGAAAAGAAGCCACTTGTTATGGTTTATGTCTAGTTGTCCCCCCAAAACCCCATGAGTCATGGGGCAGGGATTTCTAGAGTTTGAGACTTGATTCATGATCCCTGGGATTATGTGTTTTAGTACTGATGGATTATAGGTCTAAGTACTTTTGGGATTGACGTTTTACATTCCCTTCTTAGCCAGTAACTTTTTCATTTTAATTTTTTAAAATTTTTCTCTCTCCTCACTCATTTTAATTTATTGATTTATCTTCTCATCTTCAACCCACCAAAACTGCTGTAGCCAAGGTCATCATCAACAACTTTCCAACTGTTAAGCCTAACAGACTTACATTTTCACATTCTTTAGTCTACAGGAATTAACACAATTGACTTATTTTGTTCACAGTTTTTCTTCCCTTTTTCTACAAAACTTGGTACTGATTTTCCTCTGCCTTTCTATCTCATTTTGTGAGGTTTCTCCTTTGTCTTTCGATGTTATTGTGATACAGTTTTATGTTCTCTCATAAACTATCTAAACTTACCATGTTCTCTTGGAATGGTCTCATCCATTCTTGTGATTTTTCCCTAAAACCTTTCAATCTTACCAAAGCCTAATAAACTTTTTACATTCATTCTACTAATTAAACATTTTACCTTATACTCAAATCACCTAGGCCTAGACACTTAGGAATCATTTTTCATTCTGTACATGTGTCTGCACATGTATTTTGCTAGTGATAGAACCCAGGTCTCAGTGCACTCTGGCCACACTCTACCACTAAGCTACACTTCCAATCCAATCATAGTTAATTCTAACTCTACACATCTCTTGCATCCACTCTTTCCTCTTCATGCCAGATATTACTAGCTTAATTCATACTACTTTTCCTGGCTTATTTCTCCAATAGTTTTTCTAATAGTATCACTAAATCCATTCTGGCTCCCCTCCAACCCATCTGCTACATTAACAACAAAATACTGTTTTGAGAAGACCAAGGAGTCTATTTTAAACTTTTCATTGAGTCTCCACACTCTCTTTAAAAAAAAAAAAAAAAATCCAGAAAACTCCTTTGCATAGTAAATGAAGCTTATTGTTTAGTACCTATTCCTAGGCCTCTATCTCACCTCATGTTCTCACTCTTTTCAACCTACAAAACTGCCACAGCACATTATTTACAGTTGCCCAAAAAAACAACATGTTATTCCACATATTTCTGCACATTTGTACCCAGGGTGTCTTCTGCTTAAGATGCTTGCTTGCTCTTTATTTATCTGCAAAGTGCTACTAATTTTTCAAGACTGAACACCAATGTGTTCATCATTTTGGTAAGGCTTCTTAAATCTACCTAGATAGAATAGATGCCTTTCATAGGATTAGATGCATTTATTTATTTGTTTACATATTTATCCTCCCAACCAGCCTTTTAATTCCTTCATTGCAAAGATGTATTATTCCTCTTATCTCCATCAGTCAAGCACAGTTTTGCCAGAATTAATGTCTATTAAGTGAACAAATGAATTGATGTATTTTACCAAGTGCCAAAAAATATGTCTCCTGCTTTAAAAAGCTTGAATATATATAGCAGTGGACTAGAAGGATGTATACTTACAAAATTTAATAACAATATAAGAAAGAAAAGTTAAAATTACAAATATGTGAATATAAAATATAACAGATATAGAGACTGGCACAGTGCTTCATGCCTATAATCCTAGCACTTGCAAGGCTGAGGCAGGATTGCTCAGAATTCAATCCCACCCTATAGAGTTCAAGACCAGCCTGTACTGTACAGAGAGACACTGTCTCAATAAACTAATACACAAGCTAATTAATTAATTAATTAATTAAGATATAAAATAGGGGACAGGGAGATAGCTCCATGGCAGAAGTGCCTGCCTGGCAAGTGCAAGGTCGTGAGTTCAAACCCCGGTCCTGAAAAAAAAATGAAAAAATAAACCAGAAGAAAGCAAAACTATGTTAAGAGTTATGTGACAAAACATCACAGAAAACCATTACCCTGAGCATTAAGACAAAGAAATAGAAAAAGCAATGCTTTTTTTTTTTTGTGGGACCAGGGTTCAAACTCACGACCTTGCACTTGCCAGGCAGGCACTTTTGCCATGGAGCTATCTCCCTGGCCCCAGCAATGCTTTTTAGTGTTAAGTAAAATATGTAAAACCAAAACACATTAGCTATTTCAACATATACAACTATTTCGCCACATCAAGGCCTAAATGTCAGGAAGCATTATGAATGATATTCCCTGTGAATATCTGGTGAAAGAAAATTCCAAATACAAGGAATGACAAAGATAAAACACAGATTAAGTGAGAATAGTAGACAAAAGAGAAATATAGAGGAATCAGATTAGGGCTGTACAATTACATATTATTTCCAGTAAAAATCAATACAACAAAGTTTCAAAAGAATCTTAACATCAGGACTAGAATTTGCTATTGAAGAAGCCAGTCCACAACACAAACTTAATTTATTTCTACTTTCAACGCTGACTCATGAGATTTTAATATTAGTCTTCTTACATAAGGACTACACTCAGGCAGGGGGTATAGTTGGGAGGTAAATGGTTAGATCTTTGGCACTGTACAAAGAAAAGATAAGGACTACATACTGTGTACCAAAGGAAAGTAGTCTCCCTTTACTTGTAAGGTAGTCCCAAATTTCACAAAGAAACCAATGTGTAACATGCAGTAACAAAATGCACAAATATGCATAATACTATAACGTGACAAATACATCAAGTTGATGAAAATATCCATTAAGCCTAAACTTACTTGCTTTTTTCCTAAGAGGCTACAGAAATACACATTTTTTTGGGGGGTGTGGGTGGAGAAGTCACAGGATATGGTGTCAAAGGATCAACTGCTGTCTTTTTTAAAAAGATTTGTTCAAAATAAGGAAAAATGGAACACAAGCCTTAAAACTGTATTTTTGAAGGTTGGGGATATAGCTTTATGGTAGAACAAATATAAGTCTGAGTTCAACCCCTAGTACTCTCCCCAGAAATCTGTGTTTCAAAGTTATTGGCACAGAGTTAATAAGTATGAGGAGTAAGATTATAAAAAACTAAAAATAATGAAGGATTATAGATTCATATTAGAAAAGAATTATATTATTAAAACACTTTTATATGAACTAAGCCAATTAAATACTCAACAGAGTTTAACCAGGTTGCAGGCTATTGAATTTACTAAAAAAAAAAAAAAAGTAAACCAGGTAATCTTATGAAGTAAAACTAGAAATAAAACACAAATGGAGTAAGTTTAAATCACACCAGTGGTTTCCAAAGTGTGGTCCACCAACCTCTGGGAATACACAAGACCCTTTCAGGTCAAAACTTTTCTTCCCAGTATTAGGGACTGAAGTCAGGGATGCTTTTGCCAGTGAGCTACATCCTCAACTCTTTTTTATTTTGAGATAAGGTCTCACTAAATTGCTCAGGCTACCCTTGAGCTTGTGATAGTGTGTCAGCCTCGCAAGTAGTTGGAATTATAAGCCTGTGCTATTATTATTCAAAACTATTTTTGTTGGGTTGGGGTTATAGATCAGTGGCATAAGTACCTGCCTGGCAAGCACAAGGTCCCGACTTCAGTCCCTACTACCAGAAAAAACAAAAAACCTATTTGTTAATATAACTAAAACAGGGCCTGCCAGAGGACTCCGGCCTGCCTGAAGACTTCTCCCCGCCTGCCTGGGACCTCCAGCCTGCCTGGGACTTCTGGTCCGATTGAGATTTCTCCTAGCCCGCCTGAGGACTCCAGTCTGCCTGAGACTTCCTCCAACCCACGTGAGCCCTCCAGCATGCCTAGGACCTGTCTGTGACCTCCTGCGGCCTGCCTGAAACTTCCTCTACCATGATGCAAGTACTGCCTATCCAGCATCAGGCCCGCCATGCCAGACCTCCTCTAGCCCACTGTGAGCACAGCCTATTCAGCAGGGAGGTCCCCCAGGTGAATGAGACCTCCCTCCCCAGGACTAAAAGCAGCTGGGCTGATCCAGCAACCTGGACTGAACGACTAACCCGTGGGCACACAGTCCTTCCAGCACCAAAGGTCACTGCTATACAGAATGATACAGACAAGGAGCAAAATGCAATCTCAGGTCCCGAGCCCACCTGCAACAGATACAGGAGACACTACCATACAAGAAAATGGGAATCATGCACATGAAATCTCTGAATCAATAGCTTCTGAGGTAGACAGACAAGTGCAGAAACATACAGAGCAATTCAGATCAGAGATAACATGTCAAGTAAAAAAAAAAAAAGAAATGCATGAACTAATAGACTCTGAAGTGGAAAAACAATTGCAGAAAGGTATAGAGGAAACCAGGGCAGAAATAATCTCTGAAGTTAAAAAAGACCTCGCTAAATTAATAGCACCTAAAGTAGAGGAACAACTACAGAAAGGTAGAGAGGAGAACAGAGCAGAAATAATCTCTGAACTAAAGACAGAGAGGATAACTATAATGAGAGTACTACTAAAGAAGACATTGATAAAAAAAACAAGAGAACAGAAAAATGACGGACTCCCCAAGTGAGCAATATAGGAAAGAAATAGATCACATGAAACAGTCTGAAAGAGATATACAAGAAAATAAAATCTCAATCACCAGCAGGCAAAACCGTATGAACAAAAGTGAAGATAGAATATCATATCTTGAAGACACTGTTGCAGCTAGTGAAAAAGAAAGGATCTCCTAAAAACAACCAGGATAAACAACGTGAGATTAATAGGAATCAACAAGAAAGAAGGAATTGACACAAATGATATAAAAAGAATATGGGCAGAAGTAATAGCAGAAAACTTCCCAAATTTGAGAAAACAATCGGTCATTCAGGTAACTGAAGCATATACAACTCCAAATGACATCAACCTGACTAAAAACACATCCAGACATATAATAGTCAAAATCCCAGAAATCCAGCAAAAGAATAATATACTAAAAGCTGCTAGAGAAAAGAAACAGATCACATTTAAAGGAAAACCCATCAGAATAACAGCAGATTTCTCTTCACAAACCATCAAGTCAAGAAGAGCATAGAGCAGAGTGCTCCAAGTCCTCCATGAAAACAATTTTCAGCCCAGACTATTGTACCCGGCAAAACTCTCCTTCAAGTATGAGGGAGAAGTGAAATATTTCCATGACAAAGAACAACTAAAGAATTTCATGACATCAAAACCAGTGCTACGTAATATTCTAACAAATATTTTAGAAAGGGACCAAAATGAGCTGAATCCAACAAATGAGAACAGAAAGATCCCACCAAATAGACTAACCAACTAAAAATAGGAGGAAAAATTGGTAAACACTAGCGAATAAGTCATGTCAGCCATCGTCCAATACATTTCAATTATAACCATCAATGTAAATGGACTCATTTCTCCAATTAAAAGAAGTAGACTGGCAGAGTGGATAAGGAAGCAAAATCCAACCATATGCTGTATACAAGAAACACACTTAACTCATAAAGAAACTCATAGACTAAAGGTTAAAGGATGGAAAACAATACTACATGCTCTAGCACCTTAAAAAACAGCAGGGGTAGCAATCTTGTTTGCACACACTCTAAACTTCAAACCAAGTTTGGTCAAATGAAATAAAGAAGGCCACCACATACTGGTTAGAGGAAAAATTCAAGATGAAGAGGTAACACTCATAAGTATGTATGCACTGAACATAGGAGCACCGAGTTATATAAGACAAACATTAATGGACATGAAAAATCTCATACCCAATACTACAATCTTAACACCCCTTAACATCCCTTTATCCCAAAAAGACAGGTAAAGCAGACAAAAAGTTAGCAAAGAAGTAGCAGTCCTGAACCTGAACCTGGAACAACTGGACTTAGTGGACATACACAGAGTATTCCACCCAAACACTTTAGAATATACATTTTTCTCAGCTGTACATGGGACATTTTCTAAAATAGACCATATATTAATCCATAGGTCATGCTTAAGTATATGCAAGAAAACAGAAATTATCCCATGCATACTATCTGACCACAGTGCAATGAAATTGGAAATAAATGCCAAAAGAAACCACAAGAACCTCAGAAATACGTGGAAATTAAACAGCACACTTCTCAGCAACCAGTGGGTTAGAGATGAAATTAAACAAGAAATTAAGCAATACCTACAATTTAATGAAAATTCAAACACAACTTACCATAATTTATGGGATGTAATGAAAGCAGTTCTTAGAGGGAAATTTATAGGCCCCAACTCACATTTTTTATTGTTGTGGTTGTTGTTTTGAGTCAGGGTCTCACTATGCAATTCTGGCTGGCCTTCAGCTCACTTTTGTAGCCCAGGTTGGTCTCAAACTTGCACTGATCCTCCTGCCTCAGCCTCCCAAGAGCTGGGATTACAAGCGTGCACCACCACTCCTCGATGCCCCAACTCACATATTAAGAAGACAGAATGGGAACAAATAAATACTCTAATACAACACATAAACAGACTGGAAATGGAAGAGCAAACGAAATCCAAAGCCCAAAACCAGGAGGAAATTATAAAGATTAGAGCAGAAATCAATTCAATTGAGACTAAGAAAACAATAGAAAGAATTAATGAATCAAAAATCTGGTTCTTTGAAAGATTAAATAAAATTGATAAGCCCCTAGCTAACCTCATCAAAAAGAGGAAAGAAAGGACTCAAATTCAAGCAATAAGGAATGAAAAGGGTGAAATTACTACAGACCCAGCAGAGATACAGAGGATCATAGCTACTTTCAGAATCTTTACTCTCACAGAATTGAAGACACAGATGAAATGGACAGATTCCTAGAAAAGAATAAATTACTAAAACTGAATCGAGATGATATGAGAACTCTCAACAACCCAACAACAGCCAATGAAATATGAAATGTAATGAAAAGCCTACCAACAAAGAAAAGTCCAGAACCTGATGGATTCACCACTGAATTATACAAGAAATTTATAGGCGACATAACCCAAGTACTTCTCCAACTCTTCAAGGAAAATGAAAAGGAAGCAATCCTTCCAAAATCATTCCTAGAAGCAAGTATTAGACTGATACTAAAACCAGAAAGAGACACAACTGAAAAAGAGAACTACAGGCCAATTTCTCTCATGAACATAGATGCAAAAATTCTCAATAAAATCCTCACCACTAGAATACAACAAATCATCAAGAAGATTATACACCATGACCAGGTAGGATTCATCCCAGGAATGCAAGGATGGTTCAATATACACAAATCTACAAATATGATACACTATATCAATAGAGGCAAAGCCAAAAATCACATGATCGTCTTAATTGATGCATAAAAGGCTTTTGATAAAGTCCAACACTCATTCATGTTCAAAGTACTGCAGAAAATAGGAATAGAGGGACTCCATCTCAATCTGATAAAAGCCATCTATGATAACCCAACAGCCAGCATAATTCTAAATGAGGAAAAACTGAAATCTTTTACTTTCAAATCTGGTACAAGACAAAGACTTTCCCTATCACCACTCCTATTCAATATAGTTCTGGAATCATTAGCTATAGCCATTAAACAAGAGAGAGAAATAAAAGGAATAAAAATAGGTAAAGAAGTTAAATTATCATTATTTGCAAATGACATGATATTTTATTTGGAAGACCCCAAAAGCTCCACCAACAAGCTACTAGAATTAATGCACAAATTCAGTAGCATAACAGGTTACAAAGTCAACACACAAAAGTCAATGGCATTCCTCTATACAGATAACAAACACACTGAGAGAGAAATTAGAGAAGCAATACCTTTTACAATAGCACCGAAGAAAATGAAATATTTAGGAATTAACCTAACTAAAGAAGTAAAATAGCTCTTCAATGAAAACTATAGTACTCTGAAAAAAGAGACCCTAGAGAATTTCAGAAAATGGAAAGATATTCCCTGCTCCTGGAAAGGAAGAACCAACATTGTGTAGATGGCCATACTCCCTAAGTTGTTATACAGATTTAATGCAATTCCTATCAAAATGCCATCAAGGGGCCCGGCGGGATGGCTCAATGGTCTAAAGCACCTGCTTGGGAAAGCTTGGGCGGCTTCAGGTACCGCGGTTCAATCCCTGGCACCACATGCTGCGCCAGCCCTGCCCTTGGGGTTGGCTGAGCTGGCCATAAAAATGAGTAAATAAACAAACAAAGGTTCTGAAACAAGAAAAAAATAAAATAAAATAAAAAATTATTTTTAAAAAATGCCATCAACATACTTCACAGGCCTGGAGAAATCACTCCTAAATTTTATTTGGAACCAAAAATGACCCAGAATTGCAAAGACAATTCTGGGCAACAAAGGTAAGGCAGGAGGCATTACAATTCCTGACCTAAAGTTATACTACAAAGCTACAGTAATAAAATCACCATGGTATTGGCAAAAAAAAAAAAAAAAAAAAAAGACCTGAGGATCAGTGGAATAGATTAGAAGAGGCAAAAGCAAATACAAACACACTCAGCCACCTATCTTTGACAAAGGGGCCAAACAACTAAGCTTGCTATTATTTTTACATGTCTATCTCACTAAAAATTCTTCTAATCTAAATTACCTTCTTATGTCCTAGGGATTATCTTGACCAATGCTGAACATAAAATGCTAAGCTTTCCTTTGGAAGACCCCAGAACTCTAAACTGACTTGGTACAAAAAGCCCCTATTAGCAGAATCTCAACAGCAGTACATAGGAGAATAAGCACTCTGATGTAACTTGGTAGATAGATCTGTGCAGATAAACACATACACCATGAACTTGTACTCCATGTCTCCTATTTAACCATCCCCAACAGTGAGTCTGTGGATTAATTCAATCATTCCCTTCCCTAACTCTGGTTGTAATTGATTTATTATTTCCTTTTGCACATTGGCATGCATGTACACAGGCTGGGCCACATGCCATGCTCCTTCACACACCATTCAGGGATCCCTCCCATCTTTCTGGTGAATATTTTACTTCTGTAATTTATAGTCCAAAGAAGTCAACCAAACTCCTTCATTGTTTCCTGTCTTTCTTCCCATTGCACCCATTTATAATGTCTTTTTTTTTTTAATGCATTTGCAGGGTCCACAGGGTCTAACTCCATAGATCAGACTCATAGTGATTCTCCTGTTTTTAGCCTCCCAAGAGTTGGGATTACAGGTATGCGCCACCATGCCCATTCTCAGTTGCCAGTCTCAGCATGCCCCAGGGGTGGGGCCAGCATGGCATACCAGGGATGGAACCCCCATCATGGCACATGCCTTAACAGGTGTTTTAGTTCCTTGAGCTATCTGACCAGCCCTTAAAACTTTTTTTTTTTTTTTTTAAAAAGCTGTTGATGGAGCCTAGTACAAAGGCCCTGGATTCAGCCCATATTATTGAAAATAAAAATAAAATCAGTAGTTTCACCATAATGTTACTATTTTTCAATACTGGCCTATTAATTTAAAAAAATTTTTTTTTCTTGTTTCAGAACTTTTGTTTGTTTGTTATTTATTTTTATGGCTGGCTCAGCCTGCCCTGAGGGCAGGGCTGGCGTAGCATGTGGTGCCGGGGATCAAACCGCAGTCCGTGCAGCCACCTAAGCTTTCCTAAGCAGGTGCTTTAGACCACTGAGCCATCCTGTCGGGCCCCTGGCCTATTAATTTTTATTTATTTTTATTATGGTAGAATATTAAAAATGAGTCATTCTTAAAACTATTCATATTGTTATACAATCATGAACTTTAGCCATTTCCAGAACACATTTGTCTTTCTGAAGGAACTGCACCTATTAAACAGCAGTTCCTTACTTGTCTAGCTCCTGACAACCCCATTCTATTTTCTGGCTCTATGAATCTGATAATCGTATTACTTTACTGTCAAAGAATTTCAAGTTCTGGGCTGGTGAAATAGCTCAGCAGACTAAGTGCCTGCTCAGGCAAGCACAGGGACCAGAGTTCCATCCTCACACCACATGCTGTGCCAGCCCCACCCCCCGGGCACACTGAGCCCCTGAGCCAGCCACTGAGACCAAGCATATGGAGCACACCTGTAGTCCCAGAACTGGGGAGGCTAAAAACAGGAGGATCACTATGATTCTGAGCTATGTAGTGAGAACTTGTACCAAATACATTAAAAACAATAACAATCTCAAGTTCTAAGAACGGAGTTCTGATTTAGAAACTCTATAAGCCTAATAGATGGGATGGAGACATCTAAGTTGTTTTCCCTCAAAGACTGTCATTCTCTGGACTCCTTTGAGTCCTCAGAGTCTCTAGGAATCTATTACCATTCCAAATCCACAGTATAGGAACACACTTCCGTGGCTTCTCTCCTGTGAGATAATGGGCTCTATTCTGGATATGACCCATCTCCACTTCTAGCTCTCATGATAGGAGCCACATTATACCTGCCAAGGATATCTGGGACCTCAAAAGTATGCACTTTATGCACTTTAGAAGAAACTGTAAGAATTACCCTAAACCAGCAGGACTGAGAGAATGGCCACTTTACTAGATGCTGAATGTGCTTAATCAAGAAGGCAAGAACATTATACTACGGTGAAGTTTACTGTGGTAGTATTGGTGAGCACTGTACCAGAATATGGGAATTAACACTGGAGTGTGAATTTAAAGGATGGCTCAAAATAGCTCTTAAACCCTGGGGGCCAGGGGGATGATGACCTACAATGAATGAAGCTAAAATGCCTGAATTGATATGGTAGAAAATGGAAACCTGAATAAAACAGCTTAGGAAAGGGGGTATGGTAGAGTGGATGGATATATTATGTGAGATCAGGCTATTCACATGACAAGCACCAGTATCATTAAAAAGCTTGATGGTAAGCCAGGTGTGGTGCTGCATGCCTATAATCCCAGCACTTGCCCAAGAAGCTGAAGCAAAAGGAAGGATCACCGGTAGTTCAAGACAAGATTGGAATACATAGCAACACCATCTCAAAAAACAAAACAACAAATAAAAGTTCAGTGGTATAGGGATGATGGAGCACTTAAGTAACAGTGGACAGGTTGCAACACTCACAACAGAAGTTAATGAATCAGCTATAATCATGACTGATAAGGTGAGAAATGGCCAATAAGACTTGATCCTGAGGGACTTGTGGAAAAAGTTAGTACAATACAGTGCCATTAGGAGAAAAATGAGCCAACATCAGTGATGCTTAATACATAAAATCAAAACAAGGTAAGAATAAATAAACAGTACTTGGGAGGCTGAGGCAGGAGGACTGACACAAGTACAAGGCCAGCTGGGACACAGTGAGCTTAAGAAGAGTCTGAGCTACATAACAAAACTCTCTCTCTCTCTCTCTCTCTCTCTCTCTCTCTCTCTCTCACACACACACACACACACACACACACACACAAAGAATAAGAAAATTGAGTGCAGGTGCCCCAATTAAAATCCACTAGCCCATGTACAACTCCTGAACCTGAGCCAGTTTAGAGACCTAGACATAATCTGAAGAGAAAGGGACTCAGAACAGTGCATTGGCTCATTTTATCAATGACATGTTGATCATGCAAGAGATGGCTAACATGCTGAAAGACTATTAAAATAAATGTGCTCCAAATGTTTGGAGAAAACCCACTAGATACAATTAATCCTCAATTTTTTGTTGTTGTTGTTACTGGAAGGGTGGTTATTCAGGATCACATCACCAAGGAATACAAAAATCTATGAATGTCCAAATCCCTTAGATAAAATGATATAGTACTTGTACAAAATCTATGTTCATCCTTCTTTTATACTTTCAACTATTACTCAGTTGTTTATATATTATAAACAACCTAGTACAATGCAAATTCTGTGCAAGTCATTTCACTGTATTGTTTAGAGAAAAGTCTATATGTATTCAACATAGATGCAATTTTTTTCCAAACAGTTTCAATGCACAGTCAAACGTATCTGTGAATGTGCAATCCATGGACACAGACAAATGGCTTAGGGTTCTGTCATTTCAGTAAAGTTTTAAGTGTTCAAGGGACTGGGGAGACAGCTCCACAGCACAAGTGCCTACCTGACAGGTGCAAGGTCATGAGTTCAAACCCCGGTCCTCACAGGGTTCAGTAACTGGGGTCATGCCAACACATTCCCTCTAAAGCAAAAGGCAAATTGCTGCAACAGGCACCACCACTGACAAAAAAAAGGCACAATATCTGGTAGGCCTCAGATTCTAAAGGCAACATTTCTATGTACAGAATACTACTGTGACCTATGTGCTAGGTAACACGAAAGATCACCAACTTTGAGTGGGAGAAACAACTCTGTAGCAACAGTAGACTTTATTGCAAGCTGTTAGAAGTATATACTGTGGGAAACAGTTGCAGCATAGATTTGATAACAAATCCCAGTGTAAAAAAATTGCAATTCAGAGCCCTGGAATTCTGCAGGAAACCCAAGCTAGCACATTAGAAAAATAGCTCCTGGCATGCTACTGGATCCTGGTAAGATACAAAATGCTTGATCATGGGACACAATGTATCCAGAACTTTGCAAAATGAGTTGAACAGGACTCTCCAGGTCACAAAGCCAATCAGCAGCACTGAGATGGAAATGGTACATCAAGGATTGACTGAAATAGAACCAAAAAGTATAAGTAACCTATATATGCAAGCAGCCAAGTCTTCTTTGAGACCTACCACAGTTATATCAGCATCCCTTCCTCAGTTTACATCTGTATGTAATTGTTGTGGGGAATCCTACAGGACCAATACAAGAGAAAAAAACCCAAGGGTTGACTTACAAATACATCAGTTCACTATGTGAAGGTAAGCTGAAAATAACAGTTTATTATAGCTATATGTAAGAGCAACCTTGACAGTAAAAATCAGAAATCTTCCTAAGACAGCCTCAAATATATACTGATTATGACTTTTATTTAGAAAAATGGCCTAGAGAGAGAATACAAAGACTCTTGAACAATGGTAAATTGATAGACCAATTGGTCAGAAAGTTTTAATGATAGACTATAATACCAAAGAGCAAGAATTATCATCAAGAACAAATGAATAAGCATGTGGGAGAGGGCAAAAAAGCATTATAATCTTCATGCCATGTGTTTTACCCATCAGAAAGCACATAATGAGTCATGGGGATTGCAAGTGCAAGTTCAACCTGGGCAATTTAGTGAATTAGTGAGGCCCTGTCTCAAAATTTAAAAAGGAGATTGGGGATATACTTCAATGCAAAGGCACCAAATTCAATCCCTAGTGTCACAAAAAGAAAAGAAATGAAACAAACAGAAAAAATAATCTAATACAAGAAGAGACACTGAACAATAAAATGGACAAAATGACTCAGCCAAGTTGACATATGCCACTCCAGAACTGGCATGAAAAGATAATGAAGAGATCACTGTAGCAGAATTGGAGATGGAGACAGGACGAAGTATGGGCTCCCATTTCCAAGCCCAATTCTGAACATCCAACCTGAGAGTAACAGAAACCAACCTCAAACCCCCAGTGTAGCCCTATAAACAGGGCAGACCAATAGGTTCCTGGGCAGCAAGGTGACCATACTAGAACCCCTTCTATTTTAGAAGAGCTAACAATGTGCTGCTGAAAGCACAGCAAATTCTCACAAAAACAGATACTTATATATACAGCTTGCCTTTGCTGGTCATAGAGCCCCAGCCAGCACCAACACATAAAGATTTACAGAGTACTACCATGGCTTGGATATAGTCTAAATGTATGCCCTAAAGCTTCATGCATAGAAATGTAATTTGCATTATAAGATACCAAGAGAGTGGAAACAATCTGACAATTCTGTTTTGAGTTGGAGCCCTTGGAAAGTGATTAGGACTAAATTAAGTCAGTAGGGTGGAAGCCCCATGACTAAATCCAGGTAGCTTTATAAGAGAGAAGATATCAGAAGAGAAACACATACATATGTTTGCTCCTTTTCTTAAGATTTTGCTGCAAGGGGGACATTACCAGATGCAACCACTAGATCTTGTACTTCTGGAATCATGACCCAAACTAAGCCTCTTTGTAAATTCCCTAGTCTGCAGTATTGTGTTAGTAGTAACAGAAAAATGAATTAATACAGTACTTCATTGACAGGTATGCAATCCAAGCAAAGGAATCATTTCATAATAAAAGTTTCTGACAGCAGACTCATAACCACGAAATCTGATGATCATGTCCATAATATAAAAGCAGCCAGTCCTACAGAGCATTGGAATGGGCTGCTGAAAGCACACCCGACACACAAATCACAGACAAGAATGACTGCTATCCTTAGACAGCCACATTCCCAGAGTTCTGAACTAGAGTCTAAAAACCAGAAGTAGAAAGAGAAATGTTCCATGTATTATTACTCAAAATGATCTACTGGAGGACTCTGTGCTTCCCATCCCTGAAGTGCTGAACTTAGTGGTACAAGTCTCCTATTCAAAGCGGGCACACTCTTTTGCCAGCAAGAGGATCATAATAACCACAAGTTAGAATCTCAGCCTGGACACTTGGGATTCCTTGAATACAGGAACTATAAAGCAAGAAAAGGAATCACCATGTTTGCAGAGTTAAGTAACACTCATCCTCAGGAGGAAGGCTGCCATTACACAAGAACAAAAAGGAATAAGCAAATGATTCACTAAGGCAACACTGGATGCTCCCTGTACAAGTGTGACTGTAAATGCACAAATGTGACCACTCTAGTCTGAGATGCTTCAGATGTCTTAGCAACAAGGGTTTGGGTCATACCACTGGTGAACAGTCAAGACCAGCAGAGATGATAGCTGAGAGCAAAGGCAGCTTAGACTGGAGAGCAAATGAAGCAGACAACAAAAACTACTATGGCCCTGCTACCAGCTACCAGGAGAGGGCTGACAACTATTTCAATAACCTCCTTCTGCCTTATTCATTAGGAGAAAGATTCATACATCCCAGAGAAGCTGCTTTCAAAAAGTGTTCAGAAACATGACTACAGCACAAGAAATGGACAGTGACACTTACTTGGATCTCCCTGTAAAACTGAGCTGATGTCCAGGTACAAGGACACTAGTTAGCTAGTAGTTTCTAGCTACAGCATGGTCCAAATAGCTCCTACCCACTGAGTAAACACAGATGTGACAGAATCTGACCATTTTAACCTAATGCTGTACTTCTCTAACAGGCAGTTATCTATTAGAACAGGAGTTCCCTGTTAGGTTGTTTGAGATTTTTTTTTTTTTTTTTTAGATTTACATCAAAATTCTATTTCTTCTCCTTTACCTTTCACAGGCATTCCACCTTACCCCCTGTACTACAAAAACTACCTATACTACTAAATCCATCTCAGTATCTGCTTTCCCAGGGAACTTAAACCACCACATTATGTAACTGACTAAAAGGATTATTTCATTTACTACACTGAAGAACAATTAGTCCTATTTTTCAAGTAAGAAAATTGAGGCACAGAAAAGTTAACTTGTCCAAGATCACAAAATAAAGATAGTTCAACTATTTTTATCTGCCCCCAAAACCTATGCTTTTCATTAATATGCAAGGGAAGATAGAATATTATAGGGGCTTGGGAGATAGCTCTGTGGCACAAGTGCCTGCCTGGCAAATGCAAGGTCATAAGTTCAAATCCCGATCCCACCAAAATTAAAAAGTATTAGATATGATATTATTTTGTCAATTTTAGACATTACAATGATAGTGATTCTGTATTCTATACAGTTTCTTAATTTTTATTAGTACATGCTTCAGGACATAACGATTATATTTATTGTGGTAACCTGGTACATGTATATAACATACCTTTTTATTTCAATTTCCTCTTCCCTCATTCTTTCCCTACCCTATCCCCAATACCCTTCCCATTTTCAAAAGATCTATCCCATTTCTGTATAGTTCCAGAAGGCAAAACAACAAAATGATAGATACATCAGAAAAGTAGTTTTTCACTAAATATAAGGATTTTTAATAGCAATAAACAACAAAAAGTTTCTGCAGGAAATAATCAGGGCCTTTTAACTGAGAGCAAAAATATTCACATATTTTGGGAAAGTGAGGCTTTATAAATACATAAAATTTGACCTAGATAGGTAAAAAATGTATTACTAAATGGGGGAGGCACTCTACAGAGAAATAAATTTAGGTAACATATGGTCAAATGGAGTTAAATGTAGTTACCTTCAAAAAATACCACCAGTACTATATTAAAACATGAAATTCCCAAAACATATGCAACACACACATCTTTTTCTTGTACACAATGTTACATGCTAGTATTACATCTCAAAGGCAAATAGCTACCAAAACAATCAATTAAATTTGTGCTTTCTTAAAATAAATACTTCCTGAATCACTAGATAAAACAGAAAATCATTAGACACAACAGACACATGGGAAGGCTCACAGAATGAAGTGTAGACACTCTGCACTCAGAGACATACAGGTTTGAATCATGCAAGTGTACTTAGGAGTATGTAAACTAATAAAACTCTTCAAGCCTCAGTTCCATTAGCTGTAAAACATGTATAATTTTATGGATATTATTATAGAGTCAGAAATAACATATAAAACACTCAGCAGAAAGATAGCACAATGCATTTACATAAAGCTTTTATGTTTTTTTGCTTGCTTTATGTAAAGCTTTTATGTCACACAAATAAGTAACACAAAGAGATGAATGAGGGCCGGTCAACTAGCTTAGCGGATTAAAGTGCCTGCAAGCAGGCCCAGGGCCCAGGGATTTGATTCCCAGGCCTGCCACCAGGGCAGGCTGAGACAGCAATTGAGACTGGGCATGGTGGCACACACCTGTAATCCCAGCTCTTGGGATGCTGAAACAGATGGATCACTAAGAGTCCAATCTAGTAGTGAGACCCTGTAGACCCCTCCTTAAAAAAAAAAAAAAATCAATGAAACTCCATAAATTTGGAAGACTTCAATGCAAAAGGAGTGAGAAATGATCAGGTTGGAATAAAACTGTTAACTGCCAGGTTACAGGTTAATAAACTGCCAGGTTAAAGAATTTCAACCTCATGTTTTAGACACTCAACAAAAACTTCCAAGAATGATCTCACATCTAAATTAATTTACACCTCAGCTACTAATTTAAAACATCCATAGGCAGTTATTATATCAACAAAGTCATACAAATTTTTTTTTTTTTTCTTTTTGAGACAGGGTCTCACTGTGCAGTTCAGGTTAGCTTTGAGCTCACTTTTGTAGCCCAGGCTGGTCTCGAACTCACAACGATCCTCCTGCCTCAGCCTCCCAAGTGCTGGGATTACAGGCGTGAGCCACCACGCCCGGCGGTCATACAAATATTAACATGACATTTTTTGAAATTTTAAGATTCTTTCCAAGCGGGCAAATGTTTTATTTCAATTACTTTTTAGAGCAGTGATTCTAAATCTTTCTAATGCCATGACCCCGCAATACAGTTCCTCATGTTGCGGTGACCCCAAACCAAAAAATAATTTTGGTGGTTACTTCAAATTACTAATTCCAATAAATAACATTTCACCATGGCATAGCATGGGTTTAAATATGTATTTTCCAATGGCTTTAGACAACCCCTGTGTTTGGTCATTCGATCCCCACCAGCGTCGCGACCCACAGGTTGGGAACCACTGTTAGAGGATTCTCCTCTTACTCAATGTAATACAAAATTTGAGACGATCATCGAAAAAGCCCTGACAGACCTTTTCACAAAATTTTGACACTGCTTCAATTTATTTTAACAAAGAAATTTCTGAGATACTATTGTGTTATGAAATAATTAAAAACATGTAGCATTTACTTTAATAAAACAAATTCTGGCCAATAAATACAAAACCTTAACATTGAAAGAGTAGAAAAGGGGCTAGGGAGATAGCTCCATGGCACAAGTGCCTGCCGGGCAAGTGCAAGGTCATGAGTTTGAACCCTGGTACCACAAAAAGAAAAAAAAGACAGAAAAATTAGAAAAGAACCATTGTGGGGCGCTGGGAAGATAGCTCCGGGGCACAAGTGCCTGCTGGGCAAGTGCAAGGTCATGAGTTTGAATCCCAGTCCTGCAAAAAAAAAAAAAAAAAATTGTGGGGGCTCAGGAGACAGCTCAGCAGTATTAGTGCCTGCCTAGCAAGTGCAAGGTCCTGAGTTCAATCTCTGGTTCCAAAAAAAAAAAAGAAAGAAAGAAAAGAAAAGAACCAGTGTCTAGTGAGACCCTGCACACACAAAAAAGAAAAGAACCAAACCATATTATAACCCAAAAATGCATGCTTTGTCATGAATCTTACCAAAAAAAACCCCAGAATTGCTGTTTTGGTAAATATGCAGAAATTATGGCATCCCATATAACTAAAAGATTGTTTAACAAACTAACACATGCCTTTCACCTTGGTTCATTCAGCATTGAAGTTTCTTTAAAAAATAATCTTAATAAAGTGCAACAATATTGTATATAAAGCAAAGGCCCAAAACTTGCAAGCTACTTGAAAAAATTTTAGAAACATTAGCCAGTCATTATTGCTGCATTTGAACCATATTCTATAAAAACTTCATAAAACTTTAGGAGGTAACCAAGAAATAGATTAATATACTACATATAATAAAGAATAATATTATGTAAGCTAATAGTAATGGTAATCCTTAGAGGAAAACAACACCTAAGGGTTACAATTGGTGTTTGTTGAGAAAGATCCTTAAAAGACAGCCCTATATATATCTAAAGAATCCATACCACCATTCCCATCTCCATTCAACGAGGTTAAACAGTTCCACCCACTAAATTCGCTGTTTTACTAAATAAGAAAGTAGGCTCTTCATAGCTTTTATCCTCAAGCCAAAACATTCCTTATCATCATAGAATCTAGCAATTTATCTGCAAGTAAAAGCCTCAACAATTTATTTAATGACTGTATATGAGAGTCTAGTAGAGACCACCTCACACTCACCAGATTATAATAAAAAAGACAGATAATAAATATTAGTGAGGATGTGAAGAAACTGGAGGCCTTATACACTGCTGGTAGGAATGTAAACAGGTACTGTAGTTTTGTAAAATATCCTGGCAGTCCATCAACTGCTGGTAGGAATGTAAACAGGTATCGTAGTTTTGTAAAATATCCTGGCAGTCCATCAAAGGGGTAATTTACCTTTTGATTCAGCAATCACAAGTATAGCAAGAAAACATATGCCTACATAATTTTCCTAATATCCCAAAAGTAGAAATAATCCCAACTTATGAATGGATAAATAAAATGTGGCATAATCATATAATAGAAAGTTATCTGGCAATAAAAAGAAATGAGCCACTGATACATGCTATTGAATAGTGAAAATATGCTAACTGAAAGAGACCAGTTATATATTTCAGTTATATTCAGTGACTAAAACCCATAGGCAAATCCACAGAGGAAGAAAGCATATTAGCAGTTGCTTACAGTTAGAAGATGATGTTTATACAATCCTGTGAATATATAAAAACCCACTAAATTTTATATTTTAAATGGATCAAGTATATGTATATGAATTATATACAAATAAAGCTATTATAAAAATAGGTCTTTAGCCCGGTGTGGTGGCACACACCTGTAATCACAGTACTTGAGAGGCTAAGGCAGGAGGATCAGTGTGAGTTCAAGAACAGCCTGGGCTACAAAAGTGAGCTCAAGGCCAGTCTGAACTGCATGGCGAGACCCTGTCCCAAAAAGACAAAAAAAAAAAAAAAAAAAAAAAAGA